>JAPDDN010000525.1:0-75037 GCA_027422405.1 Ptychobarbus kaznakovi
CATTTCACTACGGGACACTTTTGTATTTGTTGACTTTTAGAAGACAATCTGTCTTTTTTTATTAATTTTTTTACTAGTTTACTTAACTGTACAAACTGCCAACAGTGGACATACGTGCTTTTCAAGATATTGATTGTCCTAAACATTCTGAACTATTTCCATTGCCATCACGTCATCACATTTCAGAGGTGTGCAGTGGTGTTCTGAAATGATGAGGCACTACATTTTTTTTTTCATAAACATTACTTACACTATCAGATTTTTTTTTCTTATTTTTTTTACATTAACAATGTTATCAATATTATTATTTTTAATAAAGCCATGTTTGAAACTCATCAAGTTAGTGTTTTTAAGCATTTTACATTTATTCCATAATAATAACTCGACATAGTAACAATTGAAGCTATATTTATTTGTGAACTTATTTATTTTTAATAGTTAACTTTAACTATTTTTGAATTTTTTCAAATCATCAGTCATCAAAGCTTGGTAAATATGTTTTCAAGCCATTTCAAATCATATTTTGATTTAACAAAGTGGTTATATCTAAGTGTGTGAATTGTTTACTAATTATTTTTTTATTAGTTTTCCAATTAAAACCATTATATTTTCCTTCAGGTGTTTTTTATATATTCTTAACGCATAAATCAACAAAAGTATGTGCAAAAAAATTATATAATACGTAGTCAAGCGTCCTGTTGTGTCATTGGTTTGTCATTCAATGTTTGGGGGGGGGGTCAGTGTGGTGGAAATGGCTTGTGGGACCATATGTTTTTATTTTTTAGGTAACGAATAAATAGTTTCTTATTTATAGCTTAAACAAATTAATATTAACAAAAAATATTGACAAGTTTTATAATTAAAGGTTTATAGTTGACATCATTATCATAATTTCAAACACTTTTATTTGATTTTCATGTTTTAATAATGAAAGTCTAAGTCTGGTACATAGGGGGAAAAACAATAAAACCTAGATATAAAAGCATTAAGGAGTAAGCAAGCAAGTAAATAAAAAATAAATAAATAAATAAATGAGTAATGAATAATAAAAAAACGTTAAAATACTTTTAATGTGGCCTTTTCATAAGAACAAATATAGTTTGTAATTATGTGCGTTTTAATATAAGTCATGTCCTAGAACATGAAAGTGCCCAAATATTGCTAATTCCTTGCAGTTCACATAACCTTATAAAACTGTGGCAGCCTGTTCATAAAATAACTCCCTCAACAACCTCAAAAGTGCCTCTTACAGCTTTGTGGAACTGTTTATCCATATTATTTGAGAAAATAATGATCAGGAAAATACTGGGAATACAGGAAAAAAAACTGAAATAAGAAAATAACAATTGTGAGGCATTGCATAAATTAACACTATAGTCTATATGACACATGATTAAACCAGTGTTTGGGTTAAGATGAGCCACTTTTCCAGTTCACCCTGTAGCATCTGGTCTATTTTACCCCACAGATACCATAAATAAAAAATAAAAAAATAAACTACTATACTACTAATAATAATACTAATAATAATAATAATCATAATAATACACTGGAATCAACAAAATTGACAAAAAAATGCAATATATACATTGTTAGAGCTGACCAAATCAACATAACTTATTTCATAAGCAAGAAAATTTAGTTTGACAAATTTTTACCAACTTTTTCATATAATCCTGTCACAAAGGTGTTTTTTTATTTTATTTTTATAATGATGACATGAGGGTGAACAAATGATAGTTAGATTAACTATTAATTTCAGACTGCGGCACATCTTACCCCATTTCCTCTATTAAATGTGACATTTTATTAAATTGAATTATTCCAAGTAAAAGTTTGTTTCCCACAGAGCTTTCCCTGGCAAAACGATGTACCTCAGCGTTAGTCTAAAGTGCAAATTAGCACCACCCTACAGCTTCACACCAGCCTTTCCACTGAGTAGAGCTAGATGTCCCGTTGGGAGGTGAGGCAACATCCCAAGACAATGTCACATCCTTGTTCTGGCCCATATGCCAGTGATGGCCCTGTGCACAAGCAATGCCAAAAGTGAGGGCTCCACTTCAGCATGGCTCCTCCACAGATGGCACACTGTAGGCACCAAACCACATCACAGCCAGGCTCCCACATCCATGTCCTCAGCGCTGGTGTCTATGGCCTATCCGGTACGGATGCCCGCATTTCTCAGGATTTGAAGAGCGTTGGCAGGTTACCTACAGGCTGAGGGTAATGAAGACAGGTGACAACAGTAGATCTGCTTGCTGTAAGCTGCTGACATTAAACGTCGCAATAACGAGAGAATGAAATCGTCTGTGGTCAATTAGTGGGGCACAATGCGTCAAACAGACTAGCTGATGCTCTAATAATAAGATTCATGAAAGTAATTATAGGAGTGTTACAGGTTAAATACAAGATAATGTTGATTAAAAGGGGTTTAAAATTTAATAATAAATTGGTTTACAGAAGAGCACCAAAAGTATAATAATAATAATAATACTGTAATAATAATAAACTAATGTTTGATTTAAAAGTGCTTTTCAGGACCTCAGATTTACTTCACAAAGACAAAGAGAAAAATAAACAACATGCAAATAGAATATAGGTCTAAACAAATGGGAATATATACAAACACATAAAACAAATCAATAATACAAGCAAAGCAAACAAAACCATCAATAATTAAACAGCTTTTGTTTTGCTGTTGTATAACATTGATGTTTTGTTTGTTTTGTGAATCCAAGCAAAACAAATGTGAATGCAATCAAATCCAAGCAAAACATCATGGTTCTTAGGAATAGTAAAACATCTTTGGTTTTGTTTTGCTGTTTGTATAACCTTTATGTTTTGTTTGTTTGCATGACATTGCATTTGTATCTCCATAGGTCTTAAACATCCACCTCATATTAAAAAGTACATACACACATACATACATGAAATAGAACAAAATAAGAAATAAAGTTGATTTAAAGTAAGAAAGTCATAATTATGAGAAAGTAGTCACAATTTAAAAATTTAAATCACATTTACATTTTCCCCATTGAAGGCATTAAATCAACAAACAAACAAACAAATAAATACATTGATACATAAATAAACAAACATAAATTTATAACACAGATAATCAGGTTTCACTGACTAATTGATGAAAATGCATAAAATGCATAATTTGCCATTATGCTAAAAAATACAAATTCTGCTTTAAATGCCTAATGTATTGAACTACTTTAAAACATGTTAATGTATTTTAGCTAGCAAAACAGTTTAAATGTGTGTATATGTGCAGGGAATACATTTTATATTTAATAATAAAATTATATATTTAAGAATATGCAATATTAATATAGCAAGAGAACTAGAATGCAAAACGCAGCGAGATATACACATATGGCTCAGCTGCTCTCTTTTTAAGAAAGAGTATCTTTTTGGGGTTTCTTTAGAGGGTGCTGAAAAAGGTTTCTGTTTGTATCTTTTTTTCATTTCTTGTTTAATACTACCTTTAACAAGCTGCCGGCTGTTTGGGTGTGCAGTGCTGCATGACAAACCACAGTACTGCAGAAGAAGTTCAACACCAAGGACAGCCAGTTCTATGCTGGGTATACTGACTTCACTAAGACATATGCATTAATGGAATATGTGTTTAGGCGTCTGGCTGAGTTCATATGTGTGTACGCTGCAGGGGCTTAAAAATATGTTGTTTCAAGTAAAAAAAATAAAGCTAATTTATTGCACAAGTGATATTTAATGGATTGTAATGCAGCCATCTAATATATGTAATTATATTAATCTAATCAGTATATTGAATATACAAGCACGTTTTATTGGATCAAAATAAGATAATTTAAAAACATATAGTACTTGTAAAGGATGAGATGCAAGTGCAGATAAATTTGATACATTTGTATTCATTAATTCATTTTTATTATTTATTTATTTATTCATTTATTTTTTTAACACAAAAATGTATTTTAAAAAGGCCAAAGTGCACAGAAACTGTACAAACTTCAAAATCTAAATAATTGCATGTAAGAGATTCAGACTTTGAGAGAGCAAAAATGTAGCACTCAAAATCTAGTGTGCTTTGCAGCGAAAATGGATTTAACTTTGCATTGCAAATTCAAAGCAAGTAAAAGCACTTGTTTAATTCCCTGTATTTTAACCCCGAAAAAACCTTGACAGAATGAATTGCAGCTGTGGTTGACTGGCAGGGACAGAACGCTTTATCCCAACGCAGACATAATGTATTCACATTTGTCGGACACATTGCAAGGTAACAACAACAGACAATAAAAAAAATTAACAGGGTAAAAAGACAAATAACAAATTAATAATTCAGATGAAATAGCCTAGAGAATAAGAATAGGGTCTTTTAAGATGCATCTCTGATGTCAAGGCTGTTCTAAAAAGTTGGCAGCAACACTGTGATGCTTCTAAGACACCTTAAATTTAATGAGCTCAGTGAAAAAAAAAGTTGTTCAAGATGGCAGAAAAAGTGAAAGACAGGTCGATTTTAAATAAATATAATTCAGTATGAGTTAAATAAAAGTTTTGGTAACACTTTTACTTAGGGAATACTACCATAGCATATTACTAGCATATTGACTGTATATTAGTAATTATAAAGCACATATTAATTCCTTACTCCGAATAACCATAACGTAGATCCCTTAACCTGACACAATACCTAAATATATCTACTACAACTACATTACTTACTATCACTAAGCAGCAAATTAGGAGTATATTGAGGGAAAAGTGTTATCAAAGTTTTAATCTAATATTAAATTCCAATAGTTTGATGTTAGCCTGGCTAATGACAAGTGCTTAAAAATTGCAAGCACAAATCTAATAGTGTACCTCGGTTTTGACATTGTGATTCGGTATGGTTTCAGTACAGCGAAAAGAACCTATACGTTCAATGTAAACATGTAAATTGCACATAATGCAGTTTGTAAATTAACTTCTAAATTGTAACATTTCTATTTGTTTTTCAAATATAGTAATTTACACATCATAACTTGTTTCATAACATATTTATTTAAACATAAATTAAAATAATTAAGACATCACTAACATGTAATGTATAATATAATCTGTAGGCTTTATGGTCTAATATGCTCTTCTTTGGACTTCATTTCTCTAGCGAACTAATGACTAGAAACATTTTGTTTAAAAGCTGTTTTATTGATGTATCTTTGTGGTTGAAACACTGAGTGATTACATGATTCATATTTATTTATTAAAGAGGAAGGGAAGACTGTTACTTGTGCTCCACGCTGCCATTTGAACTGAGACGTTCTGTCGCACCACATCGAAGTGCATCAAAATGGCATTTATTGTTTGAATATCCTGAAAAATGGATAATCACTGAAAATGACACTTAGTTTTCTTTCTTTTTTTAGCTGCTTTTTCAATCTAAATCATTACTTTTCAATCTTCGCGATTAGTGCATGTACTTAACAATTAATTTGGTATTTGTCTCATGTAACGACCTGTGCACACGCTATTAGAAGAGAGAAGCAACAAAAACAGAAAAACTGTGAACAGAAAAAGTCATTAAATGATAAATTCAATCTAATTATTAGGCTTAGTTATAAGTCACAGCGTAACTTAAACACAATACGTTTTATGTGTATGTAAAAAAATTAAATAAAAACAGCAGGCAGTTGAGGCCCTATTTTTAGCACAATGCAATGCTAAGCTACAGTAATAATATGGCATGTTCTACTAAACAAAAAAAAACCTGCGCCAAATAGGCATTCAAAAAGCAGTCCATGCTAGTGAATTTGTACCACTTTAAAACCCATTTGTGAGTAGATTGTGGTTTCAGACAGATGTAATGAACAATTAACCCACAGAACAACCTATTAAAATCAACCAGTTCTAAAACATTCAAATCTCTTTCTCTCTCATATCTCTCCTCTTTTGCCATTCCCCTGCCTCTCTGGCACTCAAGAGCACACTGCTGTCCTCAGTGTGACAGTATTTTGGTGAGCACATCAGCTGCAGCCGGTCCTGCTCTTGCTGCAGTCTCAAAGATTTCAGCTCCTGCCTCTGAGGGCAGGTGTCCCTGACAAACAGATGTGTTAACAGTCAATTATCCAGTCAGTAAAGCCCCCTAATTACAGCACAAATCACTTCTGCGACTGCAAGTGAGATTCACAGAGCTCGGTAGGAGATGAGAGTGGCATTTTGAAATGGTTGAACGGTGAAAGCTAAACATCTGATGCTGTGAAGATCTCTCAGTCTTCTGGAGTTAATAGCAAACTATTCCTGTAATGCAGCGGGCTGTGGAAGAAATAAGGGCTCAGTGTGCTGCTGTATTCCCTGGATGCTGCCTGTGCCTCAGTTTGATTGCCTTATCGTGTTTGAAGGAGTGAAAAAGACAGGCTGACTGTAAAGTGAGCATGGATTGCAGCATAATGGATAAACAGGGAGTGTGTAAAATGTAAATGCAGATTTAGTTTTTTTGGGGGGGAGGGGTGGAAAACATATGTTCAAACATGGACAATGCATTTTGAAAAATAATATTGAACTTTTAAGGGCAAATGGCACAGTTGGTCTCCACATAATTACATTAAAAAATGACAGAAGACTGATCTGCTAATGAGAACCTGAAAATATAAAGATAGAAGTGCTGAAAATTATGAATCTTGATTAATCGCAGCCAAAATAAAAGTTTTTGTTTACATAATGTATATGTATAGTTATTATGTACATATAAATACGAACAAATGCATTATATGTACATTTACATTTAGTTATTTAGCAGACGCTTCATCCAAAGTGATTTACAAATAAGAACAATGGAAGCAATCAAAATCAACAAAAGAGCAATGTCATGCAAGTGCTATATGACTATGACTATATGGCTGTTTTTTTTTAAGAGAACAAGCAGTAAATTAATAGAGTGCAAGACTAAAAGGGACAGCTTTTTTAGAATTAGAATAGAGAGTGCTAGTGTTGGAGGGTCAAATAAAGATGGAAAAGATGTGTTTTAGCCGATTCTTGAAGATGGCTCATTACTCAGCTGCTCAGATTGAGTTGAAGAAAGAAAAATTGTAGTTAAGAAAAATATTTATTTTTATATTTTAAATATTTTTATATATAATATAAAATATAAATATATAAATGTATGTACATTTAAATATTTTTAAAATATATACTGTGTGTGTGTATTTATATAAATACATAATAAATACACATAGTACACACACACACACACACACACATATATTTATATATAAACAAAAACTTTATTTTGGATATGATTAATCGTGATTAATAATTTGACAGCACTAATTGAGGATAGATGGATTGATGAATGGATGGATGGATGGATTGATGGATGGATGGCAGTAAAACAGATTGTAGTAAAATAATGCTAATAATACAGAATATTGTAACAAATATGCTAGATAATTGAATTTGCATGCTAAAACAACACACACAGGATGTGCAAATAAACAATGCTATAAGTGGCAACATTCATAACTAGTTTAACTGTGTTTAACACGCTGACAATATCCTCCTTCATTTCATTAACTTACAAACAGAACTTTTTTTGTTTTACGAGAATGGAGCAGCTAGAAGCAAAACTTACTTTAATAGCCTTTATAATTTAACCATTATGAAAATGTACATATTTAATCATAATTAAATTTCCGTTTAGTTTGATAATATTCACCTAAGAAATTGAACAAACAGAGCTCGATATACTTCTGCAAGCACTTGAAAATTATTATTGTACTACAGCTCAAGACGCTTTAAATGGTTCTAGATTGAAATGTTTGCAAGGCCCACTGAACAAATGTTTGACTCAAGGATAAATAAGGAGGGTAATATTGATTACAGACTCAGAAGTAATATCTTACATAAATATTTGGGACAGAAATAGATGCATTGTGGGTCAAACAGCACTTTCCTGAATGTGGTACAGAAGCTGAACAAATAAGAAGTGATTCCAAGCAGGCCAAGATCATTCATCTTGTGTAGTGCATAACTATAAGCGAAGCTGACAAAGCATTTCTGCATTCTGTGCAGCATGGTTTGCATTAAATTGAACACAGTCACCAATAGAGTCTTCAAAAAGTCACTTTTTTGTTTTACACAGAAAAAAAGAAAGTCATAGTTTGGAAAAACATGAAATAAACAGATAACATTTGATCGTATTAGCCTCTTCTGCACTGTAGCATTGTCTACTGCATGTTTTAGACTGCACACTACTTTTCTCCCAAAGGAAAACTGCACTTAGAAGACAAAAGTTGTCCAAGTGCTCAGACACATTTAGTGTCAACAGGGACAACTTGACAACAAAAATGGTTAAAGCAGTGATGTTTCTGGCAGCCCCTCACTTCACACTATAATAGATGTTTGCAGACATCGCTCTGAGACAAGGACAGAATGACGGTAAAGACCATCCAAGCCATGAATGTCCAAAGGATGTGTGATTGATGCCTCTAGTCCGGAGAGACCAAGACAATGTCAAGTTATGAGAAAGTCCAGCAATGGCTTAAAAATAAAAGAAGGCCCAAACACAAAAAAGAAAGGGTCTTTGTCAAATGTCAAAACTGTCACTTTATTTTTTCAAAAATGCTGATTCGCTTGAGAACGAAACAAGTGTAGTTTGTCATTGAATCATTAATTAAAATGAATAAGTAAAAACACTGATTCATTCAAAAACATAACAAGTCACTGTACCAATAAAATGTGAGTAAATTAATTGCTTATTCAACCATTTTGTTCAAAAATGCTGATTACTTTTAGAAATTAAACAAATCATGTGTGAATCACTAAATTATTCACTCAACTGATTCATTCAAACACGCTGATTCATTCACTGATGAAGCTTTTATTTATGAATCATTGAATCATTCACTTAACAGATTGATTTAAAAAACGCTGATTCGTTCAGGAATTAAACAATCGTGCATGAGTCATTGAATCATTCAATCAATTGATTTGCTCCGAACCTTGATTCATTCAGAAACAAAACACCATCACTTTCTTGATCACAGAAGCACAACTGTTCTTCTTTGACTTCATGTCGCATTCGCAATCATTTGTTTTTGAGTATCAACACAACAGCTAGTCAGAACAATATCACTCTTGCCTGACTGACAGACATTCTACCCAAAATAATACAATAAACCTGATACGAGAAATATAGAAAACATAATAGACAACATCTTATTTCTGCATTTTATGATTCAATAACTTTTCACTGAAGTCCTTACCTCGTAATGAAATTACAGCATGAATCATGTAAGTCCTGAGATGTCTTTGGGACAGGGCCAGGATATTGTATTTGTCATTTCATTCTAAGTTTAGCCAAGAACATGTCAGCAAGCATCTGCCAAATGGATTACGTCCAGACTTTGATATTGGATTGTATAAAATCTTTGCATCCATTACATCCTGACAAGCTTATTTTGCAGTCTTATCTTATGTGTATCTTTTTTTTTGGTTCTCTAATGAATCCGTCATGAGACTCATATTGTTTACTTCCACTAAGTTTGCGGCCCAGGTCTTAATTAACTGTAAGCTGGTATACTCTTTACTCTTTGTTAATGATCGTTGCTATGTCTTTATTCAAGCTGAATTTAAAAGTGAAAGATTATTATTATTATGCCTAAATAAAAATCTATATTTTCTATATATACAAACCTTTCCTTCTGAGGAAGACAATATGATTACTTAAAGCTAAAACATGCCTAAAACTCAAAACTATGACTGTCAGTTGCTGTTCAGGATGGTTGCTAGGGTATTTCTAGATGCTACATACTTAAGCATAATCAACATTGGTGAGGTGTTTACATACATGATCACAATTATTTTATTATTTTGTCTAGGTTGTACACTGTTGATCACAAGATGTTGTTTGTGGGAGTGACATTCATTTCATGACAAGAAACCTGTGTTATTCTGAACAGTATGGATTGCGCAACTGAAAAAAGCAATTGAAAGTCTTTGACATGAGGGGAATTTATTGGAAACAAACATGCCAGTCTCTCCCACAGACTGAGAATGCAAAAACAGACAAGCCAAGGCTAGTTTTTTTTTTTTTTGACCTTCAGTATCTTAGATTTGCTTTTCACTGTGGAGGCTGAATTGCTTTCAATTAACTGTGGTATGAGTTTTGGCAATAGTCACAAGGCTTGTTGGATGAGAGGGTTAAGGAATCAACTTTTGTTATCAACAACAAGTGCTCAGCAAAAATGTTGTGACCTACCTTATGTCCTCCAAATATGAAAACTAACCATCATACACTAAGTAAAATGCCTTGACATCAGTTGAACTGTTTTATGGAATAAATCTTGCATTATTCTCGGAAACTGTATTGAGCCTTGCTGGTTGAATTTTATTATGATAGATTTAGAAATAGTCTATGGCATTTATGTAATATAAGCTTATTATATGGCAACAGTTGTTCTGAGGTCCAAAAATATTGCATTACATATTTGGTTATCCATGGCTTCTTAAAGGGATAGTTCACTTTATTGCTCTCTCTCTCTTTTTTGTTTTTGTTGATGGTGATGAGATGCTTCGTCACTGCAGAGCGCATTTTCGGTCTGACTTCTCTAAAAGTTGCTGAGACAGATCCATACCCCATTCATTGCTGAAATGCCATGCAATTCCAGCTGTAGTGTTGAACCGATTCCCCTTTGAGAGTATCTACATTATCCTGTCTTCTTGTGCATTTGTCTTACTTGGATGACCAGCCTTTTTGGGGAAATTAAATGAATTAGTGTAATTGTAAAGCTGCAATATTTTAGAAATCACAGATTTTGAATGACCTGCTTCTCTTGCAATGGCTGAAAGGGTCATCCCTTCGGCCTTCATCTGGACCACATCCTTTTGCAGAGTTTCAGTCATCTTAGAGCAGCCCATCATCTTGCAATTTCAGTGAAAATTGGAATGCTGCCACTTAGATAAGATTACCCATATAATTGATAAAATTAACACCAATAACTTTTAGGTATCTGTAAGTGTTCTCTAATTTTGACATCTCTCTCTCTCTTTTGTATGTAATAATTTTTAATATCTAAATTATATATTATTATATAATATATATATATATATATATATATATATATAATATATATATATATATATATATATATATATATAACCGCAGTAAAGGGTGTTTTTTTAATATTTGTTTTAAAAAAAATTGAGGGGGGGGGGTTCTTAAAGTGATAGTAGCCACTGACTTGAATTTTCTGAATCACCAAGGACCACAATTTCAGATCAAATTTGTCTTTACTGTTCTACTGAAGATGAAAGATCATCTACATTTTGGATTAAATTAATAGCAAATTGTGATATTTGGGTAAACTATCCCTTTAATAAAATATATAGAGGTGATATCATGTATGACAATATATACTGTAAAAAGTGTGTTTGTTTATTTATTTAACCCTACATGTTTTAATATATGACTAATGTCATAATCATCATCATTATAAGTTATGCCATCATCATAGTCATCACGATGCCATCAAATTGTTCCTGAGAACAACAGCAGAAACCTTTGTTAATATCATAAATCATAACACACTTGTGATTCACACACAGCATTTTATATGTATCGGAGTTGAATGTATTTCCTTATTTAAATCAGGCCATATGGGCCCTGCTGCACCTGTGCAGAATCAGCCATCCAGAAATGAACATGGATCCGTCGTCCAAAATTCAGCAATCTGTAACTGCTGTAACTGCGGTTTGGGGTAATCAAGTTTGGAAGGTTTTAATAAAGTTCAAAGCATATGTGCAAGTGACTGATGTTCACTTACCAAAATCTGGTAAGTTAGGTTCTCGGCTCTCGCTTTGGATGCTTTCATCTCTATAAATATGTACTGTGGATAGCGAAGTGGGTGTCTAATTGGCTCTCTATCCTGCATTTGATCCCATCACTCGAAGTAGGACTTGCTGCTATTAATGGTGTTCTAATTATGTTTTTCTGCTCACATACATTACAGAAGACAGCCTTATTTTGATAGTGTTGTGAGAGACTTCATTAGTCTAACGGTACTACATGGTGAATAATGGCAGCTGCCTTGACCTTGTGCCAGGGTGTGATTTTGAATTGTAATGCCCAATTGTAACAGGGCTTTACAACTCATTACTGAAATGTGCTCAGTCTATTCAGCTATAATAGACGGCTCCTTCCTATGTGACTGGACTCTTCAATACTCAAGTCTGAATTACTCAAGACAAGCCTCTTAAGGTTTATGGAGCAAGTCAAAACTGTAGAAATCTTAATCAATGGCAATTTGGAGTGAACCTTCGGTCCGACTTTAGATAGGGGACCAATTCTCAGTATTAACTATCTATCAACTGCGACTTTTTCCTCAATAAACTCCTAATTTGTGGCTTATTAATAGTAAAGTAGTTATTACATGTATATAGGTATGGGGTATGATTAGGGATCTAATATGTGGTCATAGTAAGGCATTGATCTGTGATTTTTGTAAGTATTATTAAACAGCCAATATACTAGCAATATACATGCTAAGTTAATAGTGAGAATTTGTCCTTAAAAAAATGTGTTACCAAACACTCGTCTTTTCTATTATTCTAGTAATCTAATGTGTTTAAAAATGCATGCAGTTCATGAAATTATGTGAAAAGCCTTAAAATAATGATAATATTTTGTAATTTCTTAGAATATAAAATACATATTAATTTAATTAAAATTGTCATGTGGTGCAAAGAGTTTACTTTGAGAAACATATTGAAAAAATGTTAAGAATATTTTTGTAAAGATGTTTTAAAATTATAATACATATTATTTAATTAGTCATATAATTAGTATACACTCATATGCCTTTTTGTCATTAAACTGAAACCTTTCTTAAAATTTCTTTTTTTTATACTTTTATAATCAAAACCAACATGAATACAGTACATGGAGTACATTGTGCAGCCCTATGTGCATTTGTTTTAAACTACATTATAAAAATACTTTTTATAATATTTAAAATGCCTTTTTATATTACTCATTCTTATCGTGATTGATCCTCGTAAAGAGGACAACGGCACTTAAACATTTAGCTTGATAATGGTGCGTGGAAATACACAGTTATATAACTATAAAAGTGATATGCTGTTCTGAAGCTAGACAGATTATATATTGACTAATGTAAGACCTATTTAAGACCTACTATCCTGAGAAAAGTAACAATTCCATTAATAATAAATGCTAGTTAAAAGGGTTTGGTTAAATAATGCAAACCTATTGACTCAGCCAACATATGTTATCATTGTGTTTAAATCAACACATGCCTGTAGGTATTCATACATGGAAAATTTACATTATTATTAATGCATATTTCCATTTCGCATACACTGATTTTGTAACAGGGAGTGGGGTGAGATGGCGTTGGCATTGGTTTATATGAGTCAGATGGGTTTCAGAATGAATTCAAGAAATATTAATATGAGAAAGCCAATGACTCATAGCACTGAAATGTTCCCAGTCATAAAAGACAAACACTTTTTCTCCAATATGTGTCCCTAACAAATGTGCTCTTTTATGTTCATTCATTTCTTTATATATGAGCAGCTTCTTATGGCTCCACACCCAGTTGGCTTTTAAAACCCATCCATGGCAAAGTCATAATTCTCTGTGATATAGCAGCTAACTATCAATGAACAAGTTAGACACACTGCATATAAAATGGTGCTGTTTGTTAGCTGTATTATATCCAACTCAGATAACATGGAAAATTTCCACTTTTTTGGAAAAGTGCAACAAAACAGCAGTTGAGCTTGATTTTCCAATATCTGAAACCGTGTTCTCTCTGAGTAGTTATTTTTAAAAAGTAAATACTCTGTGACCATGAAAAAGGTATGTCCTAAGTAGTGTAGCAGAGTGAGGTATAGCCCTGAATGTGTAGTATGGATGTGTGTATCATCAATGAAATCCAGACATACCAGATGTGTCATGTTGCTACGTCATATGATCTACTAGCATCAGTTGTGTCACTTTAGTGCCATTCACAAATCCTTTCTAGTGGTCTAGAGGGATAGTAAAGAGACCATTAAATGAACACTTCAGAATCTTGGCTGTAGTATTATGTCATTCAGGTACTTTTTACTCTCTGTTTTATGAATGCTGTGAATTTGGACATGCTACTCTTTTCATACCGTTTCTCACCTGATGCAGTAGTTCTCAACTCCAGTCAAATGGGGAACTACTGCTCTGCACATTTTGTATGCCTTTAACACATTTGATTCTTCAGATCACTAGGACAGAGCTCCTTGAACTGAACCGAGCATGTCAGATAAAAGAGACAAATTAATTGTGCTGAGTCAGTTGAGAACCACTGACGTAATATATACTGAGGAAGTAGGTACAGTATCTCACAGAAGTGAGTACACCCCTCACATTTTTGTAAATATTTTATTTCTTATTTCTTATCTTTTCATGTGACAACACTGAAGAAATGACACTTTGTTACAATGTAGAGTAGTGAGTGTACAGCTTGTATAACAGTTTAAATGTGCTGTCTCCTCAAAATAACTCAACACACAAAGCCATTATTGTCTAAACCGCTGGCCACAAAAGTGAGTACACCCCTAAGTGAAAATGTCCAAATTGGGCCCAATAAGCCATTTTCTCTCCACGGTGTCATGTTACTCATTAGTGTTACAAGGTCTCAGGTGTGAATGGGGAGCAGGTGTGTTAAATTTGGTGTTATTGCTCTCACTCTCTCATACTGGTCACTGGAAGTTCAACATGGCACCTCATGGCAAAGAACTCTCTGAGGATCTGAAAAAAAAATGTATTGTTGCTCTACATAAAGATGGCGTAGCCTATAAGAAAATGCCAAACCCTGAAACTGAGCTGCAGCACGGTGGCCAAGACCATACAGTGGTTTAACAGGACAGGTTCCACTCAGAACAGGCCTCGCCATGGTTGAGCAAAGAAGCTGAGTGCATGTGTTCAGCGTCATATCCAGAAGTTGTGTTTGGGAAATAGATTTATGAGTGCTGCCAGCATTTCTGCAGAGGTTGAAGGGCTGGGGGGTCAGTCTGCCAGTTCTCAGACCATACGCCGCACACTGTGTCAAATTGGTCTGCATGGCTGTCGTCCCAGAAGGAAGCCTCTTCTAAAGATGATGCACAAGAAAGCCCGCAAACAGTTTGTTGAAGACAAGCAGACTAAGTACATGGATTACTGGAACCGTGTTCTGTGGTCTGATGAGACCAAGATAAACTTATTTGGTTCAGATGGTGTCAAGCGTGTGTGGCGGTAAACAGGTGAGGAGTACAAAGACAAGTGTGTCTTGCCTACAGTCAAGCATAGCGGTGGGAGTGTCGTGGTCTGGGGCTGCATGAGTGCCACTGGCACTGAGGATCTACAGTTCATTGAGGGAACCATGGATGCCAACATGCACTGTGACATACTGAAGCAGAGCATTATCCCCTCCCTTCAGAGACTGGGCTGCAGGACAGAATTCCAACATGATAATGACCCCAAACACACCTCCAAGATGACCATTGCCTTGCTAAAGAAGCTGAGGGTAAAGGTAATATGTGGGGAATCCTCAAACGGAAGACGGAGGAGCGCAAGGTCTCTAACATCCATCAGCTCCGCTATGTCGCCATGGAGGAGTGGAAGAGAACTCCAGTGGCAACCAGTGATACTCTGGTGAACACCATGCCCAAGAGGGTTAAGGCAGTGCTGTAAAATAATGGTGGCCACAAAAAATATTGACACTTTGGGCCCAATTTGGACATTTTCACTTAGGGGTTTGCTCATTTTTGTGGCCAGCGGTTAAGACATTAATGGCTGTGTGTTGAGTTATTTTGAGGGAACAGCACATTTACTCTGTTATACAAGCTGTACACTCACTTCATTGCATTGCAGCAAAGTATAATTTCTTCAGTGTTTCCACCTGAATAGATATAATAAAATATTTACAAAAATGTGAGGGGTGTACTGACTTGTGTGAGATACTGTGCATTCAGATGCAGCCCAAGTGAACATGAAACTCAGCACTACCTTTGTGATGTAATTAAAAGGAGTGTATATAGGCCTATATTCTCTGTATTCTATGGCTGCATCTGAAATCACATACTACCCTATTTTATAGTAGGTGAAAAACAGTATATCACAAAAAAGCATGTCCGAATTGACAGTACTCATAAATGATCAGGCAAAAAGTACCCGGATAACCTACTTCCGGCTTGATTCTGAAATGTGCATTCAATGTAGACTTTATTATCGCATGAGGCCACGGGAGAGGATTTGTGAATAGCAGTAACGCGATGTAACTGATGCTGGTATGGCACATGACTATGACATTTCAAATGTAGTACATCCAGATTATATTCATTGAATATAGAACGTATATTCTATATACAATGAATATAATCTGGATGTACTACATTTGCATTGTCATTGTCACGTGCCATACCAGCACAGTATATTTGATGTCATGAAGTAAGTATTTATTCAAAAAGTACCTACTCAAGAAAGTATGCGATTTCAGACCATATGTTCCCAGGGTCTCCCTTCTTCTGAATATTTGTGGTGGTTGACATAGCGCAAAGTGAATTGCAACCACCAACTGGTAATGAGTGAGGATCAGAATTTATTTATTTGATTTAATTTTATTGAATTGCATTTTATTGAATTGCAAACAAAACTTTAATATATCATCTAACTGTGTTGTTTTTAAATATTATAAAAATGGGTAACAATTTATATTGATAGTCCACTTTAGACATGCCACAAACAGTAAGTAACTTTGCAACTACATGTCAACTATCAGTCATTATAGGATTTGTAGACCTTTCATCTTTTAACACTTTATTTTTATATGGGCCAATAACATACAAAACTTTGCAAATTTATTTCAACTTATTCTACTAACCCTAAACCTAACATAACAGTCTACTTTGAGAGTTAGTAGACATGTAGTTGTAAATTAATGATAATTAGTTGACATGTAGTTGCAAAGTTACTTATAGTTATTAGAATGTCTAAAGTGAACTGTCAAAATAATGTGTATCCTAAAAAAATAAGAATTCATCCTTTGTATTCCTTTTCAAAATGTTTATTAATCGATTTCTGCTCCTTGTTTAATTACACTCTTTGTTTCAATATTTTTTATGTTTAACATTTACTGCATGTCTACTGTGCATCTTTTTTTCTTTACAGTCCTATCTGTTGACTCATTTGCTTTTAGTCCCACATAAACTGCAACCCACAAAAAAAAAAAAAAACTAGATTAGATTTTAAAAAATGTTAGACACATTTAAAATGTTGCACTTGGTAGTAGTCAAGCACAAGCCGAGCAACGGCCATTGAGATGAATGCAAATGCTAACAGATTGTTTTCTCCCAGTATTAAAGAACCATTTGGATAATGCCAATATCATGCTGTGGATTTAACTTGATGACACTGCATACACACGCTTATAGTATCATGCAAACCATGTTGCTAAGAGAGTCTTATTTCCTAAGGGACAGCATGTGTTTTCTTTGTGCTGTGGGGCTTACAACTCAGTAAGACAGCTCAGGGTACAAAGCTACATGTTCCCCAGGTTTGCCAGCATGACCTACAAACAATATCAGCAGTCTTACTATTTCAATTCAAGCCAGTCATTGTGAAGAACTGGCATGAGACTGGGGACTAGTTCTCAAGAGTTTGGAACTCACATTCGACAAGGGATAATGGGCACAGGTACCACCCATTAACTTGTCCCTTTCTGTTGTCGAATCCATTTGCATATTTTCATTTGCTTGTCAAAGAAGGATTTTGACCCCTTAGCTGGGTGTTTTGCAGCAGTGACTGATTGGTATTCAGGGATTCCGTAGGGTTGGAGAGGAATTGAATGAAGACAGAACCTGTTCCTCTCTGAATAATATTTGTTGAGTCAACAGATGGCGAACGCAACCACTCAATAATTTGAATCATGCTTAAAATACATTTAAAAATGTGCAAACTGAATTATATTTTAAGGTTTTCTCAGTCCTTGTTGTCTTGCGATGCATTCCTGAAGTGTCCAACCTGACAGACATAAACAGACTTTGACAAGAGGACCATCTGTGGTCGTTGTGTTTGTTTGTTCGCTTATGCATCAAGAACACTTTTAAATTCCTGGTCTGGAATTTGGCCTTTGGCACTGCTGGCATGATGTGACTGTTGGAAAATGTCCCAGTGCAAACAATACTATTTACATCAGAAACAAGCGGAAATGTTCTGGCTTGTCTTTATACCAGTGGCGTGTGAATTTCAACATCCGATTGATAGCCAGTAAGACAATAAAAAGGACACCAGGATGTACACTGAACCTTTTATTTTGTGTATGAGATTTGCGTGAAACATAAAAGAGAAAAATACTCAGTCAACCTGAAGCTTGTTGATATTAACAGCTGGGATGAAGAAAAAGTGCAATCATGTTCAAGTCAGCCCAAATCAAAGCGGCCATAAATCACTCTTTGACATCAGTTATTGAAAGATGAGTGCATGGATGCAGATGATGTCAAGTCACTGCCATGGTGATGGATTGGGACAATGCATTTTTCAGAAGGAGGGGTATGTGTTTGTAGATTAGACTACAAGAGCAAGAAGAGGCATATTCGGTGTTCAAGCGTCTTAAATCGCTTGAACACCGAATGTGCCTATTCTTGCTCTTGTACCGACAAATACAAAATTATGTCAAAATACCCGTCGTGGAGAGTATCCTCGAAAAACTGTCGGTTCTGTCTTAAGTCAAAGTAATCAGTTGAGAAATAAATTGGATGTGCATCATTATATTGGCTGTATTGTCTCTTAAAGTGACCGCATCTAATTTACTAGCTGCTGTCAGTGTCCTTAATGTTAATCCAAGAAAATGAAAGAAAGAATCACTGCTCTTGACTGAATTACTTTGTAGTTTTAACAATAATTAATCCACAGTCAAACCAAAAATTATTCAGACACCAGATTTATTAATTTATTATTGTTTTACTAGTCGTTGCAGGACACTATAGTTAATTTATGTAAGTGAGTATAGCAAAATAAAGTAAACTATGACTTATTTTACCCAAAAATGCTTCTAACAGTGGACTACCAGTAAAATGTATTAAAAACAAATGTGGACCCGGCCCGTGGCATAGGCGGAATAGGCAAATGCTAGGTGCGCCGCCATTCCATAGGGGTGCCAAAATAAGAAAACATTATTTTTTTATTACCAATTCTACTTCAATACTATACATTTAAAATGTTACACAAAATCGATCGTCCCACAAAAACAACTATTTTATTGCTCTCCTCAGTTCGACGCATGATCTTCACCAGCACAGCGGCACTTCCACATACATCAGTTACCTGATTGTAAAAGATGTTTACTTATAAATTATCACCGTGTGAAAAAGACCGAAGCCCTCTGGTGCCCAGGGAAGAAAATTTAATAAGAGAAGAATAAAAAAGGGACAAAGACCGAGGAGATGTGGTGTAATGAATGATTATGTTTAAATAAACGAGCCCTTAAATGCATGAATATTTCTCCAATCATGATATTCGTCTTTAGAGTCCGGTATATATCCAGCACGGGCGAATCTCTAACTGATGCAATAGCAAAAAAAAAAAAAAAAAAAACACTCTCTTGATATTTTAAGGACATTTACAAAAGATTCTAATCAAGCATATTTCGTTACCTTTTGAAACTTGGAAGGGTTCAATTTGAGCAGATAGTTTTACCATCGCTGTCATCGTCAGAGCGCACTTCCACTGGCTCATATTCGCGATCTCTACCATATTCTCAACGATTGTTCTCAATAACTTCAATATCAATATTTTGATCACTGACTGCTTATTCACCACATCCACCATAAAATGACAGTGACATTTCACCGCGTACAGTAATTGCTCTGCAATAAAGCCATTCAAACCGGTTCTGATGATATTCTTTTGTTTTATGCCTGGGGAAATTTTGAGTGAAACATCACGTCGTCATTGTGTATTAAACAGTGCCACCTCGAGGAAGAAAGAATCAGTGCACATTGAGTCATCAGATATTTAGGAATATAGTCGCGCAAAAATATATATTTACAGATAAAAAAAGTAATCACAAAACAGGCATTATTTATATTTTATTATTATTTTCATTATATTGTTTATAATGCATGAGAAATGGCCTACTAAGAAAGTTGATGTCTAACTTTAAAAAATGGAGGGAGAAGGTAGTGAATGATCTCCCAGTTCGCTAAAGAGATACATTTAACATAGGTGTAATTTTTCATTTAACACGACAACACGTTTTAATCATATTTTTAAGCTACAGTTGTGTAGTTTTTGGGGATTTGTTGTATTTTTAATTTGAATTAGCAAATTTAGTCATGTTTATATAGGACTATAACTGGGCTTATTAATCAATTAAAATGTATGTAAAAATTCACTTTAAGACGTCAAAAGAGCCATTTTGGCCCCTTTCCCACCGAATACAATTCACGTGGAGCAACAATATATTTGATGCCTAAATAAAGATAGCACGGCATATAGTTAAAGTTTTATATTCAGTTATGTTACAGGACAGGGGGGTAGCAATCATTTCAGAAGTGAGGGGGACAGAAATGTAAAATGTAGTAATTCAAGATTCAAGATTATTTAATTGTCAATATACTAAAGTACAGTGAAATTAGAGCAATCCATACAGTGCAATCACACATAAATTAGTGCAAGCTAAGCATCTAATTTAAATAATAAACAGTAACAGCAAAACGGACAGTCAGATATTGCAGAGAAAATTGCACGATGGGCAGAAAAGTGCTGCATGATATTGCACACAATAAAAGAGAGTTAAGTGCAATAGAATATACACTCAAACACAACTGAATAATACAAGATGTAAACTTGTACTAAATAGACACACACAAGGCTATACAGAGGGTGTTGTTAACCTGTGTCGGTTGAGATGTGCCATCGGATTGGTGCATTTCTAATTGTTTTATGTGTGTGTGTTGTGTGTGTGTATTCTGACAGCATTCAGCCCCCGTACAGTGCTGGGGTAAAAACGGTTTTTAAGTATATTTTTTCGTGATTTGATGGACCTAAAACGTTTAGCAGAGGGCAACAATTCAAACAAATTATGTCCTGGATGGAAAGGATCCCTTCAAAGGTTCGCTGCCCTTCCAAGGCAGTGTGCAGTTTAAAGTTATTTTAAGGAAGGTAGAGGACAACCAATGATTTTTTGTGCCGAATTGATCACCCCCTGGATAGATTTTTTGTCTGCCGCTGAGCTGCTGGCATACCACGTAGAGATGCAGTAAGTTATCACACTCTCAATGGCACAGTGATAGAAGGACACTAGCAGCTGCTCTTGTAGATGGTTCCTCCTCAGTGTCCTCAAGAAATGAGAAAAGCACAGTCGCTGCTGTGCTTTTTTGACCACTGCTGAAGTGTTAGTTCTCCAGGAAAGATCCTCAGCGATGCTCATGCCCAAGAATCAAAAGGCCAGAACCCTCTCTACGTAGACCCCGCTGACATGCAATGGTGTAAGGCTTGTGTTGTGCGTTCGGAAATCAATGTTGAGCTCTTTGGTTTTAGAAGCATTCAGAGCCAGGTTGTTTGCCATGCACCATTCTGTCAGTCTCTGAAATTCATCTCTGTAAGCTGTTTCATCTCCTCTCGAGATGAGTCCAACTACGGTCGTGTCATCTGCAAATTTGATGATGGTATTGGTAGGATGGATTGAAGGCAGTCATGAGTATAAAGGACATAGAGAAGTGATGTGGGTCAACAGTGGGAGGCTGGCTTTGATGTACTGCTATTTAATTTATTTATTTGCGTTTGCAGTGCCCAGCCACAGAAACAGCAACTAAGGTGGAGGAGAAAATGGAGCCTTGATTCCGCCATAACCTTCTGACGGCGGTTAATCAGCGGACACTCCTTAATCAATGTGACATGGTTTCTGGTTCCCCAGATTGAGAGAGAGACTCCAGCTCGGATTGGTGGCTTGGCTCCAGGACAAGTTGACTGCAACCTATCAGGGAGGACCTTGTCCCATCCGGAATGAACTTAGTCAATAAAAATCATCCTCACATAGCTTCCCTTGGTGTTCCAGTGTCGTCGAGGAAGGTCAATGCCAGGAGGACAGACCGATGTGTGCAGAGCTACAGGGAGTGGTTCACAACATCAGTGGAACCTATTGGTTCTGTATGCATCACTCCATGATGTGTCATATCCTCTGACGGTGTTCCTGGGAGGGCTGGCTTTGATAACAGGCGGGCTGCTATTTAATTTAATTATTTGCGTTTGCATTGCGTGCCAGTTGACAGAACAGCATCTTGTCATTCGCAGGTGAAGAGCCTTGATTCCGGTAGCCTCCTGTCGTCGAATGAGTGGTGGTGGTATATTAATGCGGACACTCGTTGAGCCAAGAGGAGTAGAACGTGGTTTCTGGTTCCCCAGGCAGTTCGGATTGGTGGCAGGACAAGGTTATGCACATAGACGACCAGTGTTCGAGGAAGGTCGAAGCAGGAGGACAGACCGATGGCTTAACATCACAACATACTATCCTTCATCACTCCATGGTGTGTCATATCCTCTGGCGGTGACGATCTAGGCGGGCTGCGGACAGTGTGATGTCAGTTGAGTGGAAACTTGTCTGGTTTAGCACAGTTTGGCACTCTGCTGAAGATGTGGTGGTGGTATATTACTGAGTAATGGTAGAGGAGTAGAACAGGGTTCAGAGCAAGTGCAACATCTACATCCTGTGGTCTAGACCAGACTGGTGCAAGTACTCTGTCTGGTAACACAGCAAGTGCAGTGGTCTTGAGTGTCTGGGCCCTTGCACCCCAACTTGTGCCGGCCAGTTTACGGAGTAGATTATTTCGAGAGCTGACTTTGGCTGCTGTCTTCTTCAGATGATCATGATATGTTAATGATCGGTCCAGGGTAACACCGAGGTACGTTGGATTTGGGTCATGTTCAATCCTCTGGCCTTTGAGGAAGATATTGAGCTCACGTTTGGCTTGTGCATTGTGGAGGTGGAAAATACTAGATACAGTTATTTGCACTGGGTATAAGTCGCCACTTACTACTTAGGAAGTCCACCATCAAATCCATGTCCATGTTCAGTACGTTCTCGACCTCGTCAAATGTCCGATGTTGGGTCCCAATGCAGATGTCATCAGCGTAGATAAATTTGCGGGACTGTGTTGCTGGAAGATCATTAATATAGATGTTGAAGAGACTTGGAGACAGGACAGACCCCTGCGGGAGTCCGTTTACTTGTTTTCTCCAAGAGCTGTTTTTGTCTGCCATATGTACTCGAAAACGTCTGTCATGGAGGAAGAGTTCTAGAGCCTCTACTACCCAACGTGGTAAAACTTTAGATAGTTTCAACAGGAGACCAGCAAGCCAGACCTTGTCATAAGCCGCAGTTAGGTCAAGGAAGACGGTCCCAGTTTTCTGGTTTTACTGGAATCCATTTTCAATGTATGTCATCAGGGCAAGAACTTGGTCACCAGTGCTACATCCTTGCCTGAACCTTGCCTGCTCATCTGTGATGGTTTTCTCCAAGACTGGGCTGATTCAGTAAAGGATCAAGCGTTCGAGTAGCTTGAAACACACGGATAGCAAGGATATTGGGCGATAGCTGGCCGCAAGATTTAAGTCCTTGCCAGGTTTCGGAATGGCAATGACTTTTGCCTGGCGCCAGGCTCGTGGCATCTTTTTTTCTCGAGTTATCCATGTGAAGAACGAAGCGAGCCATGTTTTAGCCTTGGGTCCAAGATGTTTAAGAAATTATGGCAGAATGTTATCATATCCTGCAGCAGAGCCATCCTTCACCGTACGGATCGCCACATCCAGTTCTAACTCCGTGAATTCCTCAGGGCAGACACTCTCCAGTCCGACTGTCTTCAAGCGACAATACTGCTGCCACTCGTTGCGCACGGATTGTCGGTGTGATTTTGACAGTGGAGCTTTTGCCACCTGGAGAAGGTGGCTGGCAACAGCGTTTGGACTGACAGCTGGTCTAGACTGTCCTGGTGGTCGTTGGGAGGCACCCAATCGACGAATCAGGCTCCAACTCTTCCGACTGGAGTGGGTGAAGTTGAATTTTTCAAATGATTCTTCCCATCGGCTCCGTCTGGCAGCATCCAGGGATTCAATTAGGTGGTCGGCAATGTCGGGGTTTCCAGGCCCTTCGTACTCCTCAAGGAGGGCTTGGCATTCGACATCCAAGCACGGTGTGTAGACTGGCCTACAGCCACGGGGGATGGCTGTAGTAGCGGCACTGAAAATTGCTCCTTGGAAGCGTTGGTAAGCCTCCTCGATTGGGATGCAGCGAGAAGGAATGGTTACAACACTTCTCTCCAGCTTGCTACTGTACAAGTTCCAGTCAGCTTTACGGAAGTTCCAGCGCTTCTTGGATGAGCCATAGATAATCGGCAGTTGGAGTCCTATGTGGATGAGTAATGGTCTTTGCTGACTATGAGGGAAGTCTCCCAAAACCGTCTGGCTAACTGGCTGGGGGTAGTCACCGATCGATGTTACCCAACACAAGTCCGGCGAGTAGTCCTTTTGCCATCTTGCCGAATAGAATGTACCACGTTGCTTGGCATCATGGGTCAGAGTGAGATCACTGTTGGATGCCCATTCCACCAAAGCCTCTCCATCCTCATCAGGTTCTGAGTAGCCCCACTCAGGGTGGTGGCTATTAAAGTCGCCCACGTATGCCGCGGGATGCACAAGAGCTGGAAGCACACCTTGGTCCCAGTGCTGACTGGGAGGTTTGTAGACATTGGCAACTCTGAATCCTCCAACCTGAATGATGTCACAGAAGTGAAATGAAAAGACTGGGAAGGCATCGGCGACATCACTGCGAACATATGTTGCACGGCCGAATCTGGCATCTGGTGTTGACGAGATAAAGTCATATCCTCCAATGGTGTAGGGCCCCGCTGACTGGTCTGCTACGTGTGTCTCCTGCAGACAGATGACATGAGCGCTGTGACGATGGGCTATGGTGCTGATAAGTGTTCGTTTGGCTGCAGACAGACCCTCAACGTTAAGTTGTAGAACTCTAAGTGACGGTCCAATGTGGATGTGCTGCTGAACCAACATTTCAAAGCACTTCATAATAACTGGGGTATGTGCAACTGGCGGTGGTCGTTAAGACCACTGATGACTGTTTTCTTCGGTAATGGAATAATTGTTGCTGACTTCAGCCAGGATGGTATGGTGCCTGTTGACAGGGATAGGTTGAAGATCTTTGTGAAGACTGCAAAAAGCTGATCAGCGCATTCTTTGAGCACCCGTCCCGTCACTACAATCTGGGCCTGCAGTCTTCCTTGTGTTAACAGCCCTAAGCACACTCCTAACCCTGTGCTCCTGTATTGTGAATGGGGGTGCGTGTCCATTGGTGGTGGGTGTTGGTGATGTGATGTCTATGTCGCTTTCACTTCAAAGCTGGGCAAAGAAGCGGTTAAGTTCTTCTGCCAACGAGACATTAGCATGTGAGATTTTGTGATTAATGCTTTTGTAGTTTGTAAGATGTTGAATCCCACGCCAAATTCGTAGTGGGTCGTTGTATGGGAAGTGGTCCTCAATCTTTCTTTTGTACTCTGCTTTTGCGTCCTTTAACTCTTTTTGATGGTTTTCTTTAAGTTAGATGTTGAATCCCCCGCCAAAGTCGTAGTGGGTCGTTGTATGGGAAGTGGTCCTCAATCTTTCTTTTGTACTCTGCTTTTGCATCCTTGATGGCTTTCTTAAGGTTAGATGTTGAATCCCCCGCCAAAGTCGTAGTGGGTTGTTGTATGGGAAGTGATCCTCAATCTTTCTTTTGTACTCTGCTTTTGCATCCTTGATGGCTTTCTTAAGGTTAGCTCTGGCTGCACTGTAGAGGGCTTTATCTCTGGACCTGAAGGCAGCATTACGTTCTTTTAAAAGGGTCCTGACCCCTCTGGTCATCCAGGGCTTCTGGTTGGAATAAATCTGGATGTGTTTGTCGACAGTAACATTGTCAACACAGTTCTTAATATAGCAGAGTACTGTTGATGTGTACTAGGAAAAAAAACTTCCAAAAAAGACGAAATGATTTGAACCGAAAAATGACCAAAAGAGAGGCAAGCACTCCTGATTCTCAAGACATCCCAATGACAGCGAGAGACTGGTTCTTTCGAATGAGAAGAGGAAGGGGTGGTTGTTGCAGTGATGATTGAAAATAGTGAAATGGATTAGCTAGGGTTTTCTAAAACACGCTGAATGATGTATTCAAACAGAAGCTCCTTCTCAAAAGCGCGAGGATGCCATTACACATTTTGCTTTTTAATATAATTTTTTTAAAGGCACAATCTTGACAAACATCTTCCCAAATTCGTAGTAGGAAATATCTGAGAGTTTTCCTTCTTAAAATAAAACTCCATCAACATTCATAAATGGGTAATTTTACTCTTGTGTATGCTAATAATTATATAAATAATTACCCTACAACAGGTATTAATACATTTACTATAACATTCACCAATAGATTAAAAGTTTTAAAATAAGTCACAGAAAGAAAAAAATTACAAGTGATTCAATAAGTCTGAAAAAATATAATTTTACTACTTATTATTTTAAGTGAAACCTAAGTGAGGATGCATAAAAATGCAGTGGAATTATTTTTTTTTGTACCAGACAAAAGAGTGTTTTGGCTAACAATAGTGAAAAAAATCTTTGGGGGAGAATCTTTTTTTCAAAAACGACATTGGAGTGTTTCATTTTGTTCGGCTTCGGCTAAGATTTTTTTTTCACCTTGTCCAAGTTGTTTTTCCCCCGAGAAGAAGCTCTTGTTTTTTCACAATCTTGGTAGTGGTGGGAGTTGTCAAAGGGGTGTATGTTGGATTAAAAGCACAGAAAGTTTAATGCGCTGATGGAATTTGGATTGGAACTGATGGAATTTGGATGGAACTTTTTAAGTCTGCATGATTAAAATCCCCTGCTATGATTTGAACAGCATCAGGATGAATAGTCTGTTTGGAGTTTATAGAAAGCAGAAAGTAGCTTTGAGCTGTGTTAGTGTTAGCATCAGGTGGGATGTAAACAGCTGTAACCAAAACAGCGGCAAACTCCCGAGGCAGATATAAGGGCCTGCATTTAACAGTTAAGTATTCCAAATCGGGAGAACAATGACTGTCTATGATGTTAGCATTTGTGCACCAGTCCTCGTGTATGTAAATGTAGAGGCCGACACCCTTGGTCTTACCGGAATCTTTGTTTCTGTCCCAGCAGAATGCTGTCCGTCCAGCTAGCTCCATAGTGGCATCAGGTATGAGCGGGTTCAGCTATGTCTCTATTATCAAAAGAATGCAGCAGTCCTTCATGATATTGTTTGTGGCGATCATCAGTTGTAATTCGTCCCTTTTGTTGGCAAGTGATCTGGCATTGGTGAGAAATACACTAGGAAGCGGTGGTTTGCATGGTTGTTTCTTTAGCCGAACTAGTATGCCAAACCGACATCCACGCTTTTGCTTCCTGTATCTCCTCCGCCTTCGTCGCTTGCTAGAGCCGATAACAATCCATGGAGAGCCTGGTGTACTGGCGATCTCCTACGGTATGTTGTGTAACTCCATAAATTCACTTGTAACTTCTTGATTACATCGAAACCCAATGTTTAAGATATCTAGTCGACTGTAACTGTGATTTGCCTGACTAATTTTAACAATTAAGAGTAGACAAACAAAAACATTAACGAAAAGCACTGAACGGGAGAGCTTAAAGCCGCTGCATCTATGCCCGCCGCCATCTTGGAGATTAAGCTGAACCCAAGCTTCCCAAGAATAATAATTATAATATTTATTTATGTATGTATAATTGACAAAAAATATCTCTTATTTTTAATTGCTAAGAAATAAAATAATAATAATACATAATCATCGCTGCTCTGTCTGCTGCTTTCTGACACGCTGATCGGCAGAGTCGTGCTGCCGCCATTGCATTCAAAGCAGCAGTAGAAGGTGTTTAACTCACCAGCCAGCAACGGATCTGCTCTCACCTCTGCAGAGGATTTATTTCCAAAGGAACAGATGGTCCTCAGTCCCTGCCACATGCGTCGAGAGTCATTGAGATGAAAGTGTGACTAAATTTTCTCCCTGTATCGACGTTTAGCGGCTCTTACTGCATGTCGGAGAGCATAGCACGATTCCTTTTACTCGCTCATGTTTCCCGACAAAAGACCGGCATTGTATGCAGCAGTTCATTGGTGAACCTCAGCACAGCTTGTTCTGTCCACCCACGGTTTCTGATTTGAGAATGTCCTTATAGTTACTGTTTCAGTAGCTTGCTCGGTTAGCGTGTTGACAAAGCTTAATGCTACATCCGTGAACTCACTGACGTCAGATGAACTCGCCCGGAACATGTCCCAGTCGACGTCATCAAGAGCCGCCTGTAGCATAGCTTCTGAGTGGGAGGACCAGCGCTTTACAACTCTCTTCACCGGGGGTTCCTGAATGAGCCTTTGTTTATATTCCAGTGTGAGGAAAATGGCGGCATGGTCCGATATGCCAAAAGCCAGTAGAAAGGGCATTGTAGGCATTTTAACTGGGTGTAGCAATGATCCAGTGTATTCTGTCCTCTAGTTGGACAGGATACATGTTGATAAAAGTTCGGTATGACCTGCTTGAGGTTGGCTTTGTTAAAGTCCCCCACAATGATAAAGGCAGTGTCAGGGTGTTTGTTAATGTAGCCGCTGAGCACATCGTGAAGCTTAGAAAAAGCCAAGCCAGTGTCTGCCTGTGGTGGAAAGTAAACAGCAGTAACAATGATTGACGAAAACTCCCGGGGCAGATAGAATGCGTGGCAGAAAATGGATAGATGTTCCAGATGAGGTGAGCAGGAGCACGACAGAATGGAGATATTCCTGTGGTCACACCATTTCTTGTTGATCATGAAACACACTACTCCACCTTTTTTACCAGTTTTACCGGCCTCGGCTGTTCTGTCCATCCGTAAAACAGAAAAGTTATCAGACGGCGTTACAGCAGTGAGGACCAAGGTCATGAGCCATGTTTCAGTCAAAAACAAAGGATGTTACAGTCCCTTATGTCCCGTTGTAAATTTATCCTGGCTCTAAAATTGTCCATCTTATTCTCCAAGGATTGGACATTCGTGAGCAGGATACTCGGTAGAGGAGGAATGTGAGCCCTTTTTCTCAGTCTGTTGCGGATCCCAGTGCGTTTCCCACGGTGCTTCTTGATCCGTTGCCTCGGGGGGTTAATCGAGTGGCCATTATTCATCACCGTGTTCCGGAGAATCTCAAGTGGCCACGTTGGATTCGTGGATAAAGTGTCCTGAAACAGGTTAGTGTAGCGGTGTCCAATGTCCAAACGTGTTCTTTTGCCATAAGTGATCAGTGCAGACATTATGTGTGTAAAAAGAGAAAGCAAAACTAAGTAAAAAGGTAAATAAGAGCACAATCTAAACGGAGGTACCTGAATGGAATCCGAGCGCAGCGGCGCCATCTTGTTGTCCATCAAAATGTGTCATTGCTGGTTTATTGTTGTAAACTAAAACTAAACAAACTATTATTATTTATTTATTTATTTATTTATTATGTTATTTTATTTTTGTTAAATGAAATAAACCTGAAATTGAAACATGAATATTAAAAAAGAGAAATGTTGTTCTGGAAATTAAGTTCAAGTGAAACATAAAAAGCCATTTTATCAAACTTAAATAAAAATAAGTGAAATATACTGAATATGTTAATAAAAACTAATAAAATACCTAAATAACACTACAAAGAGCTTGATAAAATAAAAAAGATTCAAACTGTTTATGACATAGTACAGTTAAAACTTTGTGTGTGTGTGTGTGTGTGTGTGTGTGTGTGTGTGTGTGTGTGTGTGTGGTGTGTGTGTGTGTGTGTGTGTGTGTGTGTGTGTGTGTCCGTGTGTGTTGTGTGTGTGTGTGTGTGTGTGTGTGTGTGTGTGTGTGTGTGTGTGTGTGTGTGTGTGCATATATCTACACACTTCTTCTTTTTTTTCTGTTGCACCACATGACAACTTTTGTTGAAAAGTGAAACCACCATGAACAGTACTTTATAAATTTCAAGTATGAAAGAAATACAAATCTGTTTGTAATTAAGGTAATTATCCAATTTAAATTTTCTGTCATTCTAGGTTATTATTAAAGGAAATTCTAATGATTTAGAGCAATACTTAAAATATATTCAAACAGATTAGCTTATGTAACATAAGGTGTTTATTCTCCAAACTCTTCAAGGTAGCCTGGAAAATTCAATTGAGTATTAATTCGAGAGCATTGAGAAAAGAGTCTCAGACTTGAATGTGAGCCCATAGATGTTTGCATAACCAATGTTATGATTACAAAAATAAATGGCACAGTACAAGGCTCTGAAGGACAGAGGGTTGAGGAATAAAAAAGGAGTTAGGCTGTTCCCATGGGCTTAAATATTCCATTAATTTAAGATAAACTTAAATATTTTGAAGACAAGCACTCGAGATTGCAGGAGGTCCATTTCCTTCTGCTTTTCATTCTTACAAACCTCTCTGGAATTGCGTTCTTTCAGAATTCTGATAGAGCCTTGTTTAAACAGCATCTTTCATTTTATATCTTGGGTGTTTAAACATGGATGGCAGACTTGAGATTCAATGGGTACAAGAGAGTTTTTGGGAGTCTTTCAAAGCGGAACCTTCACCTGAGCTCTTCTGACAGAATCAGAAACCCCTAAGTGGATTAACCAGCACATGAACAAAAGCAAAGTATTTCTTCATAGCAACAAAACTTCAAAGAAATCCAAAAAAAAAAAATTAAACATACTTAAAAGGGACAAGAATGAAATAAATAATTTGAAAGTAGAATCAAACAACATTGACAATAGGAACTTTCTGGCAGCCTTGAATGTGATTGTTCTGGCAAGCGACTTCTTTCGAGACGAGTTGTCAATTTGCATATGTGGACGAACGAGGAGGCATCTGAATGACATTTGTGTGCCATGTGAGAGAGAGAGAGTGAGCAGTAACAGAGATGAGCAGAGACAGAAGGACATCTGAGGGAAGGAAGCAAAGAAATCAATGTCAAACCCAGTTCCCAAGAAGACTGACCAGAGGAGACCTTGGTTGGATGGCCGGCGTAATTTTAGATTGCTTTCATGAACAGGACGGACTTCAGAATGACTAGACTATAAGCTTGAAGTGAGATCTTTAGAATGGAGGATGACAACAATTTTTGTATAGCTCTGGGATGTTATGTACTGAGCGATATTTTATTCATGCAAGCTTTGGGAATCAAACAAATATCATCAAACCCTATCTGCAAAAGGAAACGTGTGTGTGTGTGTGTGTGTGTGTGTGTGTGTGTGTGTGTGTGTGTGTGTGTGTGTGTGTGTGTGTGTGTGTGTGTGTGTGTGTGTGTGTGTGTGTGTGTGTGTGTGTGTGTGTGTGTGTGTGTGTGTGTGTGTGTGTGTGTGTGTGTGCTGAATATTAACTGTCATCAGGGAGTCACCAGTGTGTTATGAAGCACAGATCTTCAAATCCCAGTTGGTGTGGCAGAATGAGAATAATGCTGCTCTCTGTGCACATCTGACGCATCGGGAAATTAGGCAGGTGGATTTAATTTTGGCTGATAAGTGTACTTGTTCAAAAGAAGCCCCTACTCGGTGACTATGCAATTTTGGACAAAGCCAAAGTCCTAACCTGTTTAGCAGCTTACGTAATGTTAATCACAGAACTTATTTTATTCATAATTTGAAAACCACTTTTCACCAAATTGACAGGCAAATTGAGTGGCAGTAAAAATACATTTGTGTGCTAATAAAACTGATTAGCAAAATCACTTTTTGCACTTCACCAAGTTCAAAATGATGCATTTACTGTTTATAGCATCTTCCATGATTAAGGTCAAGTGCTACCATTGCATATTTCTCAACATCACTGCTTTCAGTTTAGAGAAACAGCTGGCAACCACTGTTGAGTTTTCAGTATGCCATGTTTTATACTCTTGCTCTGCAAACAAGAGCAACTAAGCAAAGATTACTAAATGGATAAAGTCAACAAAAAGTTCAATGCACCCATCTCTGTTCTTTACTTCTCAGTTTAAAGATGGTAATTACAAACACTATATACACAGTGGGAAACACTTTGAAGTGTGTTCAAAATGCATGCCTCACAGCCCAATGATTGAAACGCCCCAGTCCCCAATATTGGGAGAAAGGGAATTAATGGATGATGAACCCTGACTGGTGTAGAATTAAGGGGAAATGTGTTTGCTATAACAGTGGAATGCTTCAGATTAACTTTACCCCTCTGCTTTTAGGAGAACTATAAAGGCTAAAGATGAGTGACAGAGGAAACCAATTTCCTCATGGGAGAATTTCCCTGTGTTCTTACTTCAGTGAGAATCATGATTTCCACCTGCTCTCTGAGTAAGTACAAAATTGCCACTTTAATGTTTCAAATATAAGGGAGAAAGTAGTGTGTAGCACGTATCTGATGCCAAAACATGGCAATTAAAGTTTTCTTTTTCTGCACTTTGTATTGCCAAACACCCCCAATAAAAGGGAACCGACTTTAAATAAATAAACAGAAAACATAAAGCTGCATATACTCTTCAACAACACTGACACCTAATTTATGTGTTGGCTCTGAAATAAAAAATGGCACAAATATAACTAAATACTCCAGTGTTGGCTGACAATCCTATTATTGATACATGTTCTGTTGACAAGTGGAATCCACTGATTTTCCAACTTTCTTTGTGAAACTGCTCTGGGGAAAAAAAGTGTTTAATTTTATCTGTTACACATCTCTCTAGAATACTTTACTCTAATTAGTCAGTTTCAGATGTTTATATTTTTTAAATCATCCCTACTCTCTCTCTCTCTCTCTTTTCAAACATGATAAAATTATTTCAAGCAAAATAAATATGTTATTGTCCATTTGCTATTTTTTTTTGAGTAGCCATAAAATAAGCAGGAAAAATGCACAGTCATTATCACAAAATACGACCCTTCAGGGTGATAAAAACCTGTCTGGGTTTGTTTTGTGATAATCACTGGCTTGTATCCCTTACATATCACAATATATATAAAAGTAACATTGTTTCACCATGTCTCTGCCTCTTTTCCATGTGTAATGTAGGAAATACATATTCTAGATGTATAATGGTATAATTAGGGTGCATTCAGGGAATTAATTATCTGCATAGTTTCCTCTTTTATCTCAAACAAGCACTGATTAAGAAGAAACACTTTTGTGATTAAACCGTAAGTCTAATTGAAAAGTGTGCAATGAGCAAATGGAGGATTAGAAAAAAGGGAGTGAAAAAACAAAACACAACAAAAAAACAGACAACCTATGCAAAAGGTAGTGAGTTCCCGATAAAGTACCCAGATAAAGACTGTAGACATTAAAGGTCACAAAGGTTGTGTGCATGGAAATAGTAACCAGCAGCTCTGTAAGTAAGACAGCATACGTATACCGGCAAAAGGCTAACGTACAGTCAGAAAATATTTCTATAGCAATACATTTTAATCGTTCAATATAAATATCTCAAATCTCTAAGTGTTTTTTGCTTTTACAAAGACCACAAAATATATTCTACAAAGATTAAATAGTACATCAATCACATTTTCCTACCCACTCACCGACTTCTGAAAACAATTAGCATCTTAGCATTATTTATTGAGGTGATAGTGAAGTATGGCAGCGCTGTGGTGCCCTATGACCCCACTGATGACAGGATAAGTCTTTAAATGAAGGTGTCCTTGACTGGATTCACACAATCCTAATGGGACAAAATTAGCCCTGTTTGCTATAATTGACACTTTATGTGAGGAGCATGACAACAAGACAAAAATAACAAGGAGCTGCTAAACCTGTCAAACCAGAACTCTCTCTCTCTCTCCCACTCCATCATGCATACTAATGCTGCAAGGTGCAAACAAATAACAATGAAATATTTATTTATTTAAAGTACACATGAAGATCTGTAAGAGAGAGTGAGATTGATGGATGGATGGATGGATGGATGGATGGATGGATGGATGGATGGATGGATGGATGGATGGATGGATGGATGGATGGATGGATGGATAGATAGATAGATGGATAGATATTGATAAACACACACTGTATATCCCAATTCAGCCAAATAATAAATAAATAAATAAATACATAAAACAAAGATACAGCCCTAGTAAGTAGATGATAGATAGGCCTAAATACTATATCCTATATACACTAATTAGATACATAATGCAAATAGGTAGACAAGACAGCTACTGTAAATAGAAACTATAGATAGATAAATACAGTATAGATCTGGGAAATAGATAAATAACAAATACATATGTAGATTGTGTAAGTAGATATGTATTATAGCTATAAATATAGGTTTTATAGCGAGGTAGATTCAGTAAATATTACTATAGATAAATACTATAGCTACAATATACAGATATACTATGACTAAGTGTTTATAACTTTAAGTGTAATCAATAATTGACATTAGACATGCTTTCTTCCTCTGCTACTCTTTTCACATAAGGTGATTAAGTGCTTTGTTCCCTGACCCTTTGATATGCCTGCTATTGCCAGTTATTAAAATTCAGAGTTGGCACTTTTTCACAAAGAATTATGTTGCTGCTAAAAAGTTCTGACCTTTCCATTGTTGTTCAGTTTTAGAAGGACGACGCAAATCATAAATAAGTTAATATCCATAAAATTAAAACACATTAAGCAAGCACATTCCCCAACCCTAGCAATGTATTTTAGCATGCCATATGAATCACGGGTAAATAACACAGACCTGTTCTCGTACAGTTTTAATCCTTAACCATATTAAAACAGGCTTAGAGGCAGTAACTGTGGAGAATAGCCAGAAAATAAAAATTATTCAGATCAAGAGGATTAAGTAGAGAATCAAAAGTCACACCCTGCCTCCTTCCTTATTACGTATTAGATGCCAGACACTGAAATCGTAAGTGTTATTCACGCTCAAGCCTGTCACTGGTGATTTAATAATGCTGGAGGAGAATAAAGATTCTAAATTCCAGTGGCAGTCATGCAGTAAGAGGAAGGAAAAGAAACAAAATATCATTATCTCACTCTTAGTGTCAGATTACAAGCGACATTTTGCACGATGTAGTACAATCTGTTGATTCTGATACGCTTTTTCCAAAGGAAATTGGGATCAATGGCAGTTTAGTGCAGATAAAAAGAAAATTGTGAGCATGAACAAACAATACTAAAGATTTCCTCCTATGCACACGCTAGAGTAGATGCTTGTTTTCTAACTATGAAGTTACCAGGGGCGTTTCAGATTAGAGCGTGATCGACAGCTAAATATGAAAACAAATATGATGATGTGTAAGTGAATTATGTATAAGTGTATTACTTCAAGTGCACTAGTGTTTGATTTATTTTTTGTTATATGCTAAATGTATAAATGCTTTAATAAATAGTATTTAAATAAACAAAAATATTACAATGTTAGTATTGCAATATTCTTATTATTATAGACTTGGTCGGTGTCGCGTCATAGCTGTGTGGGCGGAGTTGGCGTGGGGAAAAATGATCCTTTCCCCCTCATTGGAAAAGCATGGTGTTGACTCAGAATGGTCTACATAAAATAATTTATGCTGCTCGACAGAGCAAGATATGTAAAAAAACTGAGCCCTATTGGGTCGTACTGTCCGTACGGTATCTGTGACTGGCCAAACGACCCAACAGAATGGCCATAAGTGTTGTTTCCTGAGACTTTTGTTACCTGATTGAGTCTCCAGGCAAGATACAGCTTACTACAAGCCTATACGTGACGGCTTGTGAAAGTAAACATTTGTCGTTTTGTTTTGCTTAATTTTAATAAAGTGATAAAGACTAGAGTAAAACCCTGTCATACTTTTTTATTGATGTATTAAAAATAATTGTAACTTTGACAAAACAGAGGTAAAATTAAAGGTATACTGAAGTGCCTTGAAATGCCCAGCATTATGTGGTGTGTGCTAAACGTATAGCCTAATAATTTGTACAAATACACGCTGTAAAATAAAAAGATATAAAATAACATGAAAATATCCCTTACGAAAATTAACCATGGTTACAACCAAAAAAAACATGCTTACTATAGGTAAACCATGGTAAAAAAAAATATATAATATATATATATATATATATATATATATATATATATAACATGTTTTGCTACACTAACCACAGTTTAGCCATGGTATTTGTAGTAAAACTGTGGTTATAGGCTACAACTGGTAATAAAAATGCTCTCAAAAACACAGTTAGCCTACTTTTACTAATGCCATTGTTAATTTTCGTAAGGGATTGTGTATAATAATATGAAATAAATGTTTTAATAGATTATGACTTTTACATCACAAATTATCAGGGAGTGACATTTATTTGATGTGAAGAAGGGTTACTGTAAATCCCCATTAGAACTGGGTTGCGGTGCAGGCGGTAACTAATAACAGGTCATTGAAGGGTAGTCTAGCCTATCTGGAGTGCATATAAATATGAATATTAAGCTTGATATGTTTCATACATTGTATATTACCGAATAATTTATAACTATACCGCGGGTTCCCTCACATGGAAACATCATCATGTTTCTACAGATCCCTAAACGGACAAACTTCTGAGCGCGTATCGTCACTTTTGTTGCGAAAATCTTAGCCCTGCGGCCACCGTACCCTAAAGTGAGACTCTGTTGGTTGCAATTGCAAACTCAACCGCTAGATGCCGCTAAAAACTACACACTGCACCTTTAAGTTTGATATGTTTCTACGCTGTATTCCGTAACTTGTTGAGTTCAGTTGTGCGCATGCTTTTTGCTACCTCTTCTGATTACAGCAGTAAATATTAACAGTTATTTTACTTATTAATGAGGTACATAACGACACACAGCAACTTTTCCGGCATTGCACCAAGCAAAAATAAATTGAAATCATAACAAAAAGTAAAGATCAAGCGCCTAACAAGTTCTCTGCGCATTAATTAGAATGGTTTGTTGTTCTCCACGGCATAAACGGATATGACGTTTTCCTTATATAGGAATAGTTCACTAAAACATGAATATTTGGTGAAAATGTATTTGTAAACCAAATCAAATCAAAACAGATTGGGAGAAAGTTAGCATTACATCACATGCTAACTAGTGGATCCTTTGCAGTGAATGGGTGCCATCAGAATGAGAGACAAAACAGCTCTCTTCTGATGAAGAAAAGGTCATTTACAGCTTGTAGGGCCTGACAGTGAGTTCAATTTTAATTTGGTGTTGAACTATTCTAAACATCAAATCAAATTACAACATTACTCAAACCCAGAGAGGGGACTTTCTCATTTCAGAAGTCCACCATAAGCTACTGGCAGACACACAGATGCATGTTTTCTAATAAAGGCATCCCTCTCTGTGTATATTTTCAACATCACATGCATGCACATCACGATTCCACAGCAGACAAGCACAGTCACAGACATGGGAATATGAATATTGCTGGAGGCTACGCTCATTCTGACTACTAATATTTCCACTTTTCTTGTGCCACTTTTCATGTCATCGATCAGAGAGGTCACTATTTAATCCTCAGTTGTCTTACCGGGTTCAGCAGGCGCACTCCAACACGCGCCACAGCGCCAGCTATTTGTGTCTGATCGCTGGCGAGTGGAATTGGAAGTTATGGCATATTGTGCATCCTTTATCATTTCACGCATGAATTATGGATGCTGCTGGAGCTACTGGGTTTCCAAAAGCCAGTGTCCTTCATACGGACACATCTATTTGGAAGATATGATATATGTTTCGTGACTCTGTCTAATGTTCCTGTGAGTCCTCTAGTCTAGGAGGATAGATAAATGATCTGGTGAGAAAATGAGGAGCCATATTTAGACTCAAATGTTGATAGAAAGGGAAATAAAGTTATCTTTACATGACTACTGGAAACAGATTGAGCATCAGTCATGTTCTTCCCAAGTGCCCCAGACTTTGCCTACTCCTGTAGGGAGATGTCTGTAACATTATTAGCTTTTTTCCCTTTCTAATTCAAAACGTTGATAACTGATAATAATAATAATAATACAATGTTTTTTTTGCTTAGTTTTTTGAATAAAATGAAAAATAAAAGACTTCCAAATCGCATGAGCCAATATTGTATTCACAATAGAAACATAGAGAACATAACAGATGTTTAAATTGAGAAATAAAAAAAATAATAAAAATAATAATAATAATAAATACAATAAATCCACTAAATCAGCTCATTTCAAATTTGTTGCCTGTACAGGTCTCAAGAAATTTGGCATGGGGGCAACAAAGGGCTGAAAAAGTTATATATTTTGACAAGATTTAGCTGGGAGAACATCTAGCAAATAATTAAGACTGTTCAGTCTGTGCGCCTTAAATTTTTTCCGTTTAAATAGCGAATCCGCACTGGCACGAGTGCAACTCGCTCTTAAAGGGAATGGGAGATGAGACTCTGATTGGTTTATTGCAGGTTACACCCAAAAAAAACACCCATTACTCATTAAGAGAATAGGGACAACCATTTAGACCATGCGCCCGGGTGAACCATTTTCCGGTCTTTAAACTATAGCTAAAGGGGATTCAGACATGCCCTGAGTGCACCTGCGTCGTGCGCTTTAGACAATGCACTTAGATCATTCAAATATTGCCCCAAAACTCCGTAAACTCATAACCTCGATGCCCAGACGTCTTCAAACTCTTTTGAAAAGAAGAGGAGATGCTACACCATGGTAAACATGCCCCCGTCCCAACTATTTTGAGACCTGTAGCAGGCATCAAATTAGAATTGAGCTCAATTTCTCAGTTTAAACATTTGTTATGTTCTATTGTAAATAAAGTATTGGCTAATGTGATTTGAAATTATTTTAGTTTATATATTTATTTATATAAGTCCCAACATTTCCGGAATCCGGGTTGTAATAATAATAAAATAATAATCATAAGTATTATTTATGTAAATAATTTTATTCAAGTGTAATTATTTATTGTTATTTAAATATGTTATTAAAGTTAAATGCAGAATACCCATTCTGGATGAGGATGATGATGATGATAATATTAAAAATAATAATAATACATTGAATGTATTTATAATTATGTATATATATATATATATTTTTATAATACAATTATTTTTAAACATTTTTAAATTATGATTATTTATACATTTTGTCTGTTTAATTTTGATGTTTATGCTGTGTCTCATATAATATTTTATTTGACCTTCTAAGGTTGATGGTCTCGATGACACTTGATGAAAAAAAAAACGTCTACTGTATTGTCGGCATGCATATGCAGTATATAAAAACTGCTCTAACACTTAAAAGTACAATAGGCTTATATTTCTTTAATATATTTTTATTTTAAAATGTAAATCGACATAAAATAAACATGTATAAAAAAACGCTCATATCATGTAGTTATGTCCATTTTATTTTTATTTTATTTTATTTCTGTGTGAATATCATATCCAGAGAAACGTGCAACACACAAAATGGCATCAGTTTCAGATATCAGCGAGGAGGGCCATAAATTAATATTCTGCGGTGCGCTAACCTCCATGTCATAATGATCAATGAGCTTTGTTTCTGGAACATGATCTTTCACACCTACAAGCTGTCCGTCAACACTTTCACAGCAGCATAACAATTAGGAGCGAGGCACCCACAGATGCATTGTGTCTTGACTTTACAACTCACCAACTGGTACTACTAAACATACAACGGGTCTACACTAGAACACGATTTTAACACTGATACAGACTAAACAGTGTTAGATAATGCCAATTACTATCGTGTTCCTCTCTTACATTGCCTTAAGCCCGAGACACGCTTCATGATTTTCAACTGTCCCAGACGAAAGACTGATTTAACGATTGTTTCACGATGCCAATCTTTCGTCTGGGACAGCCAAAAATCATGCAGTGTCTTGGGCTTTCAAGTGGTCATATTATGTGATTTCAAGATTTCCTTTTGTCTTTGGACTGTTCACTGTTCGTGCATGTATAAGATCCACAAAGTTGCAAAGACTAAAGTCTCAAACCCAAAGAGATAGATTTATTTCTAAAAGTAAAGACTCATCCATGCCTTCCTAAAATGCCTCATTCAAACACGCAACCACAAATCTATGTCACTGTGTGAGAAGATCGGCATAACACCGCCCAAATGTTTACGCAAAGAAAGAAGGCGTAATTTTTATTCTCACTGTAGTATTGTTGCCACTGCCACCAAGTCGTGGACACGCTGTGTTTTCAAATACGGTAAGAGGCGTAACATTTCCATCACACGCTTGATGTATTCGGGCAATCACAAGACATGAGATAGCTGGCCAATCAGAGCACACCACACTTTTCAGAACAATGAGCTTTGGAAAAATCGACATGTTTCAGAAAGGCGGGCAGAGAGGAGCAGTATGGTATCTGGAAAAGGTTTTTTTTTTTTTTTTTTTTTTTTTACGTTAAACTGCGTAAACAACATTGCATTACACCAAATACACAAAACAGTGCTATTTTTAGCATTGTCATATGACCCCTTTAATATACTTTATTTACCAAAAAAGTAAATAAAAAAATAAATAGTGGTACAGGATAATTAATAGCATAAGAATCACGGATCACTTAATATAGGTTTTAATTAGAATTATTATTTTTTAGGATTTAACTGGATTTCATTGGCAAATCAAACAAAAGAAGTTTGTTTATAAAAGTTTGCATTGAGGAGTTTTGCTGTCTGTTACATTTAAAGCTTTTCTAGTTAAAGAAGCACTTAGTAGCTCCCTGCATCTGCAGAGGTAAGAGGTATAGAAATGTTGGGGATGAGTTAGTGCTTTCTGGACCACAGGGCATTTCTATTGATGCCATTTATTATTGATGTGATTTCTCCTTTTTCTTTTTTGGGGAACCGACTGGCTGAATGAAACTAGAGTAGGTGGTGCTAGCCGCAAACAAAATTGTGTTCAGCCGAGTCAAGGCCCTTTTTCGTAAGACTCAGAAAGCACTGTCATAATTTGTATTTATTTATTACCTATATATTTACATTAAAAGTGCCCTTTGAAACATGCGATAAAAGGGCTCAGCTAGTCAGAACAGATATGCTGTTTTGCTCTGTTTGCTGCTTTGGTTTACAGCGTGGCATGGCCTGGTCTGGTTTCTGCTATACAATCTCTGAACCGTAGAGGACATTAAAACGCATCAGATGGGGAACGAGCACAGGTCAGAGAGCAGAAAGCAGAGGCTTGAGCAAGACAGGTACAACGTTTGCATTTAAAGATGGAAAAGAATGTTGACTATGCTTTTAAAAAGTTAAGCTGAATGCAGTTTATTTGCACATGCTGTCTGCATGATGAATATGTTGTTGTTTTCCCACAAAGATGATGTCACTTCCTGGATGATGATGTTAATTAAAGTTTACTTAAAATTAATCTGCTGCAAATTTATTCACCCTCAGACCATCCAAGATATAGATACTTTTGTTTCTTGAACTGAAGAGATTTGGAGAAATTTAGCATTAAATCACTCACTCACCATTGGATCCTCTGCAGTGAATGGGTCCCATCAGAATGAGAGTCCGAATAGCTGATAAAAATATCACAAAAATCCACAAGTAATCCACAGAACTCCAGCTAGTGTTAATTTTGTCAGCTATTTTAATTTAATTTTAATCTTAGTCTTTGTCCCGTGATAAATGTCTTTGTTAATTTTTGATCATATTTAGTCAACATTGTCCGATTTAGTTTTAGTCTAATAAAAGTCTCAACATTTTAGTCTAGTTTTAGTCAAGGATTCAAGGTTTTGTTCGTCACATACTCAATTATACAGAATATAATCACTAGTGAAATGTAAGTCAGGTCCGCTCAATGGACAGTGCAATTGTATGTAACACAACACAAGAGAATATACATAAATATAGGTTAAACAAATTATTAAACATAAAGAAGAATGAAATGTGCAATAAAATAAAATGTGCAGGACAGTATACTGTAGAGGGTATATTTTTGTATATATTTGTATATATTTGTACAGGGTATAAACATAGCAGCAATACGGATGATGGAGAATAGTGAATATCTTACTGCTTATTAGATGGAGTCATGTTGATGTTATGAGACCGAGTTCGAGTTTGAGTTTAGGAGCCTGATGGCCTGTGGGAAGAAGCTCCTCCTAAGTCTCTCAATTTTTGCCATCATGCTACAGAAGCGCTTGCCAGATGGCAGTAAAATTAAAAGACGGTTACCAGGGTGATTTGAGTCTTTGACGATTTTAGCAGCTCTGCTTTTGCAGCTTTTGAGGTAGATGTCCTGCAGAGAGGGGAGAGTAGACCCTGAGATGCGCTCAGCTAAGCGCACAACTCTCTGCAGAGCTTTGCAGTCCTGATTGGAGACGTTTCCATGCCACACTGAGATGCACTGAGTCAGTACACTTTCTATGGCCCCTGAATAGAAAGTTTTCAGGATAGCTGGTGAGACCCTGAATTTCCTCAGCTGTCGCAGATGGTACAGTCTTTGCCTGGCTTTCTTAACCTGTGTTTGAATATGGGCAGTCCAAGTCAGGTCCTCCGAGATGTTTACACCAAGGTACTTGAAGCTGCCCACCCTCTCCACAGGGGTCCCACTGATCATAAGAGGAGTGTAGGGCCGCTGCTGTGTCTTCCTGAAGTCCACAATCAGCTCTTTAGTTTTGCTCACATTAAGAGAGAGACATTTGTCCTGGCACCATGATGTAAGTCTCTCTACCTCATCCAAGTATGCAGTCTCATCATTGTTGGAAATGAGACCCAGAACCACAGTATCATCAGCAAATTTGACAATAGAAGTGGAGCTGTGAGAGGACATACAATCGTGCGTAGAGAGAGTAGAGCAGGGAACTCAGGACACAACCCTGTGGGGCTCCTACGTTCAGGGTGATGGAGTTTGAGGTGAACTGGCCTACTTTCACCACTTGAGTGAAGAGTTTAGGCCGAGGTCTGTGAGTTTTAAAGCTAGCTTGATGGGGTCTATTGTATTGAAAGCTGAGCTATAGTCAATGAATTGCAGCCTTACATAGTTCCCATTTTTGCTGTCAATGTGTGTGAGGGAAGAGTGCAGGACGTGAGAGATGGCATCGTCAGTAGATCTATTTGGGCGATAGACAAACTGAAGAGGGTCCAAAGTAACAGGGATGGAGGAGCAAATGTGGTTCTTTGCAAGTCTCTCGAAAACCTTCATGACTATTGATGTGAGGGCAACTGGACGATAGTCATTCAGGCAAGAGGGTTTATTTTTCTTAGGCACAGGGAATGATGATAGATTTTTTTTTAAAGGAGGTGGGAACCACAGAGGTACCAAGGGACTCATTAAATATTGAAGTAAACAAACCAGCAAGCTGATCAGCGCAGGACCTCACAACACGGCCAGTAATCCCATCAGGTCCGGCTGCTTTCCTGACATTCACTCTCTTTAGTTCCCTCCGAACCTCGTCCTCCGACACGGTGATGACATGATTATCGCTGCTCTATCTGCTTCTTCCTGACGCGCTGATCGGCAGAGTCGCACTGCCGCCATTGCATTCAAAGCGGCCGTAGAAGGTGTTTAACTCTTCGGCCAGCAACGGATCTGCTCTCACCTCTGCGGAGGATTTATTTCCAAAGGAACAGATGGTCCTCAATCCCTGCCACATGCGTCGAGAGTCATTGAGCTGAAAATGAGACTCAATTCTCTCCCTGTATCAGAGTTTAGCGGCTCTTGCTGCACGTCGGAGAGCATAGCACGATGCTTTGTACTCGCTCATGTTTCCCAACAAAAGATGCATTGTATACGGCAGTGTGTTGGTTAACCGCATCACGGATTGTTCTGTCCACCCACGGCTTCTGATTGAGAATATCCTTATGGTTAACATTTCAGTGGCTTGCTTGATTAGCATGTTGACATAGCTTGATGCTACATCTGTGAATTCGCTGACGTCAGATGAACTCGCCCGGAACATGTCCCAGTCGACATCATCAAGAGCCACCTGTAGCATAGCTTCAGAGTGGGAGGACCAGCACATCACTACTCTCTTCACCGGGGGTTCCTGAGCGAGCCTTTGTTTATATTACGGTGTTAGGAAAAGGGCCGCATGGTCCGATTTGCCAAAAGCTGGTAGTGAGTGGGCATTGTAGGCATTTTTAAACTGAGTGTAGCAATGATCCAGTGTATTCGGTCCTCTAGTTGGACAGGATACATGCTGATGAAAGTTCAGCATGACCTGCCTGATTTTGGCTTTGTTAAAGTCCCCCGAGATGATAAAGTCAGCGTCAGGATGTTTGTTAATGTAGCCGCTAAGCACATCTTGAAGTTTAGACAAAGCCAAGCTAGCGTCTGCCTGTTGTGGAATGTAAACAGCAGTAACAATGATCGATGAAATCTTGCGGGGCAGATAGAATGGGCGGCAGATAATGGAGAGATATTCCAGATGGGGCGAGCAGGAGTGTGACAGAATGGAGATATTCCTGGGGTCACACCATTTCATGTTGATCATGAAACCCACTCCTCCACCTTTGGTTTTACCGGCCTCGGCTGTTCTGTCCATCCGTAAAACAGAAAAGTTAACAGACAGCGTTACAGCAGTGTCCGGGACCGAGGTTGTGAGCCATGTTACAGTCAAACAAAGGATGTCCCACTGTCCCTTATTCCTGGCTGATCATCCATTTTATTATCCAAGATTGGACGTAAGGATACTCCATTTATTATCCAAGATAGAGGAGGTCAGTGCAGCGCGTTTCCCGTGGTGCTACTTGATAGAGGAGGTCCGTCGCCTTCGGGGAGTAGTTCTGCATTCCAGCACGTTTCCCGTGGTGCTATTCCATCACCTGCCACGTTGGATTCGTGGGTCGTATTCCGGATCTGTGCAGACGACAGTCTCCAATGCACGTTGGATTCCGTGGGTCCGTAATCATGCAGACGACAGTATTTATCAGAGATCTCATGATAACACAGACCGGCAGAATTACACTTTTGTTTAGATTGCTAAACTCCAGCTTGTTTGTCGCATAGATATGTACAAGTTTATCCCTTCAGGAATTTAAATTTAGATTTAAATTTTACAACCAGAAGCTGCACAATGTTGTTGCATTTTGAAACTCATTGACTGTTATTGTGAATGATGCCATAGACCTTTCCAAGATGGCGAACGCGTCAACGTATCTGGATCTAGTGTTGGGAGTCACGCATTACAGTAACGGATTACATTTTGCTGTAAAACAGTAGTGTAAGGCATTACTAATCAATTTTCAGTAATGTTTTATTCAGTACATGTTCAGTAATGCTTGCGTTACAACACACTTTTAGCCCAAAATTGTATTGTTCAAAGAAGAAGAAAAAAAAACATCAAGACCGGGAGATATTAACAAATCAAAGATGCCGCAAGTAATTTATATCTCCTGTTTGTGGTAAGTCAATAGTCGCGTGTGGTGTCCAAGTTTGCAAATAAAGACTTAATAACGACAGCTTCTGATATATTTTTTAGCAATTTATTTCGTCCATCTTCCTCTCGCTGTTGTTACTTTGTATTGTGTGACGTAGTCCATTGAAGGCGTGTTTAGGGCGGGTTTTACAGGAGTGCCGCGAGGCTACTGGCCCGACCATAGAAACGTGACATGATTTTGGCCTCTGTGCTCGAGAACCAAGGCTATTAGCCCCAACCCCCCCCTGGCTCGCTGTAAGCCCCGCCTCGCACTGCCCAATGGAAAAGCGGCTAATGGGTGAAGATGGCAGTAGAACAGGGGTGCCTAAACTCGGTCCTGGAGGGCCAGTATTCTGCAGAGTTTAGCTCCAACTTGCCTCAACACACCTGCCGGTAGGTTTTCTAGTATGCCTAGTAAGACCTTGATTAGCTGGTTCAGGTGTGTCTAATTCGGGTTGTAGCTAAACTCTGCAGGACACCGGCCCTCCGGAACCAAGTTTGTGCACGCCTGAAGTACACTGTACATTCTGAGATGCTGGATAGCCCACAGTCATTATGCTACACCAGGGGTCGGCAACCTAAGGCAAAGGTTCCAACAGTGGCATGGAGAGGGATAATCGCTGGCATGCGAACAATAGGGAAAACTACATACTGACGTACATTTTGATGTAATAACTTCTCATAGTCACACAGCCTTTTAGGAGCTATAAATACTATTAAAGTGTGAGAATTACCTTGTGCTAGTCTATGGATGTGCGCGTGATTGCTGCACATACTACTAGGCGCTTCAGATCAAATCTCCATTGCTCGTCAATGTCAAAATGACTGAGATGACTAATCAATTGAAAGTAGGTGGGGTTTACCATTCACAGATGCTAAGCGTCAGTTTAACGTTGAAAGAGAGCGAGGTAAGATGCGAGGTAAGATGCGCCCAGAGGGCGCCCTCGCACAGAAAATCCACAGATCCAGTCACAGAAGCAGCGAACTCATGAAGCTCCAGGGATATGGATAATAAACAGAAGATATAAACGTTTTGAATGATAAAATAAATACAATAAACACTCGAATATGACATGTATAGTTTATCTGTTATTCAAGCCATCTCTGGTTTATTCATAATAATGAAGTATATTTATAATCCATTGCTAATATATTATATATGCCAAAGTATTAGTAGCCTATGGAGTAGTAGTAGCTTAGCTATTTAACGGAAGGCTACCTACTGTCATCAGAGCAAGTGTAATTACTGCATTCACGCGCTCCTCGTATTCTCTCATTTCCCGAGTTGTGCTTTTAAGTCGCAATGTGAAAACAGCACAATCGCATTACTACAAAGATTTGTTGGACTTGTATCATTAGAGCTTTCCTAATTAGAGAGCTTTAAATTAGAGTTCATGTGCATTTTCTCAGTCGTGAAATCATTTTTCACGTACGATGATGCTTCTTACATCCGTTTCGGAGAAACAAAGGACAAATATTTAAATCGATCGCTCAGGCATGGCACCAAAATGAGGCACCTAAATCTGCGTTCTGATTCGGTTCTTGTAAATACCGGTTACATCGGGACCGGTGCCTTATTGGTACCGGGTTTCGGTACCCAACCCAAGTGAAGACATACGAGTGTAAAGATTGACGACTTTTTTCCTGCACGACTTTAACCGAGCAACACACTTACAGTAAGTATCATTTATATCTTCCCTGACATACTCTCCTTTGCTATCTTCTATCCTTCCACCTATATCATGTGTTTCCAAACCATTCCAGTTGTCTCTCAACCACGGAGACATCACACGCAGATGGCAACGTAATCCTGCTAACCTGCATCCTATCTCTACATCTTCTACTACACCTCTTTCTTTCTCCATGGCTCTCTGGAATTGTCAGTCAGCTGTCAACAAAGCAGACTTTATTTCTGCTTTTTCTTTACAATCCACACTCAGCATGGGTGTGACTGAGACCTGGATTTGTCCAGAAGACTCCGCAACCCCAGCTGCCCTCTCTAACAATTTATCTTTCTCTCACACCCCACGTCAAGTTGGCCGGGGTGGGGGCACTGGTCTGCTCATTTCAAACAATTGGAAATACTCAACCCACTATCCCCTATGCAATTACAACTCATTTGAATCTCATGCGATTACTGTAATAGCTCCTTTAAAACTCCAGATTGTGGTAATTTACCGTCCCCCTGGCCTTATTCTAGTCACCTTCTTAGAGGAGCTGGACGGCTACTGTCCTCTTTCATGGAGAATGGGACTCCACTGATAGTCTTTGGCGATTTCAATATTCATCTAGACAAGCCTAGATGAATATTTTAATTTTTTATTTAGTCATTTAGCAGACGCTTTTATCCAAAGCGACTTACAAATGAATACAGACCTTACTTATGCTACAGACTTCCATTCACTCCTAGCTTCATTTGATCTCAAACGCCTTACCACTACTTAAATTAAATAAATTGTACTGCAGATAACATTCTGGTACAACCACTACATATATCTGACCATTTCTTCATTACATTTACATTACATTTTGCTACCTGGATGCCACCAACCCCCTTACCAGTTACTTTTAGACGAAACTTATGCTCCCTTTCTCCCTCCCATCTTTCCTCTGTAGTATCCTCCTCTCTTCCCTCACCCACCCATTTCTCATCTCTGGATGTGAATGCAGCTACTGACACTTTATGCTCTACCTTAACCTCTTATATAACATTTGTCCTCTCTTCTCCAGGCTAGCACGGACTGCCCTTTCTAACTCCCTGGTTATCTGATGTTCTTCGTGAACATTGAACCCGAAAATGGCGCAAATCAAACTACCCGTCGTACCTGAGTAGGTATCAATCGTTGCTTTAATCTTTCTCTGCTGAAGTCCACACTGCCAAATCCTCATATTTCCACAACAAGATCAACAGCGCTCCAGACATGCATAATCTCTTCAGAACATTTAATTATCTCCTCTGTCCTCCTTCATCACCTCCCACCACTTCTATAACAGCTAATAACTTTGCAACTTTTTTCACAGACAAAACTAGAACAATCAGTATTCAGTTTTCACCTGCACACACACAGGACCTCCAACCAACCACATCCACTGCTCAAACTCCCATCTTCTCCTTCTGTCCCCTCACTGAGGAGGAAGCATCCAAACTTCTCTTCTCCAGCCATCATGTCATCTAGACCCAATCCCTTCGCACCTTCTCCAAGCAATCGATCCCACACTCTTACCAGCACTTACACACATTAACTTTATTTTTATTTTTTTATTCAAAAAACCCACATTAAACACTTCTCTTATAGAAAACTACAGACCTGTCTCTCTCCTTCCATTTATAGCGAAAACACTGAATACGAGTTGTCTTCAACCAGGTCTCATTGTTTCTTTCACAGAACAACAAATTGGATGCTAAACAGTCAGGTTTCAGGAGTGACCATTCAACTGAGACTGCGCCACTCCAGTCACCGAAGCCCTGCGAATTGCAAAAGCTGATTCCAAATCATCAGTCCTCATTCTGCTGGATCTATCTACCGCTTTTGACACTGTCAATCATCAGATCCTCCTGTCCAACCTCTCATCACTGGACATCACTGGGATTCCACTTCTCGTTCGAATCCTATCTCACTAGTCAGTCTTTCAGGGTGGCCTGAGGAGGGGCGGTATCCAAAGCACATCAATTGGTTACTGGGTTCCCCAGGGATCGGTTCCTGGACCCCTCCTCTTCTCCACATACACTACATCACTGGGTCCCATCATACAGGCACATGGCTTCTCCTACCATTGCTACGCTGATGACAAATAGCTCTATCTCTCTTTTCAACCAGATGATCTAACGGTAGCTGCACAGATCTCAGGCTGCCTGGCTGACATCTCGGCATGGATGAAAGCATGGATCACCTACAGCTCAACCTGGTTTGCACTACACAACATAAGAAATATCAGGCCCTGTCTGACAGAGCATGCTGCACAGCTTCTTGTCCAGGTCCTTGTCATTTCTAGGCTGGACTACTGCAATGCTCTTCTGGCTGGATTTCCATCAAACACAATCAAATCTGTACAAATGATTTAGAATGCAGCGGCATGACTGGTCTTCAACGAGCCCAAAAGAGACCATGTTACACCTCTCCTTATCTCCTTGCACTGGCTACCAGTTACAGCTCGCATCAAGTTCAAGACACTGAAATCAAATCAAATCACTTTTATTGTCACATCACCACAGCACATGTGCTTTGGTGAGTGAAATTCTTGAGAGCGTGCTCCAGACAGTGCAGAAACAGTTTACATATAGACAGTACATACTTACAGACTTATCGAGAAGACAATGTGCAGAATACACATACATATACTCAGTACACACAGTGTACTATTTAAGACATACTCACAATTATCAATACACGTTATGCACCATATGTACACATTTTACATTACTTTTTTTACTTTTTCTTTTTAGTCATTGTAGCAGACGCTTTTATCCAAAGCGACTTACAAATAAGAAAAAAGTAATTAAAAACTATAAGTTAACAAGTCTATAAATATTTATATACACACACATTTAAGAACATTGAGAAATTAAATAAAATGAAAATGCATACAACAACATTTCAAAGCTTAACATTTAAATGAAAACAAAAAATAAAGCTAAAAAACATTTCAAAATATTAAAACAACCAAAGGTATGAGTATAAAAATGATTATAACATGACACAAGCCAAACACCCCCATACTATAATATATATATGGTATTTCATTTCCATGCAGTATGTTGAAGAAACGTTACTAAAATAAATACAATGTATTACAACTAAAACTAAAGTAAATACCTATAAAGACATATGAAATCATACATAATTTATGTAAAATTAAAAGAGATAAATCAAAACAGCAGTAGTTATCAGTAATCCTAAAAAAAGAACACTGACAAAAACACATGCTAACAAACAACAACTTACACCATAGTAAGATTAGTTATAAAAACTAAAACAGAAGTGAAACAAGCAGTAAGAAAGAGGATAAAATAAAAAGCGATACTTATATCCTTGCCGGTGTCCGTGTCCGGGAGTCGCATGGTAGAGTCGATGGTCCTTTACACCTTCGGTCCTTCTCATGAGGAGGGCTTCACACAACGGCTGCCGCGACCACTGCCGCGGTAAACTAAGCTTTTTATACCATCTAACAAAATACTACTCCAATTCAGCTGAACACAATTCCTGTTAATCACAATAAATGGCCAAGCAAGCGCCCACACTGACAAGGGACGCGATACAGTATGAACAAACGCGAATTCAGCAGGTCTCCACACAGTAAACAAAACAAGCGTTTCCTAGCAACAAACAACAACAACAACTGCGCTAAACACTAAATGAGACAAGTAAATACACTTACTATTTGTTTTAACTTCCGCTGATAGGCTGCTTCTCTCAACGAGTATTATTTACACATCTATCTTTCTGCTGGCGCTTAAACACAATTCCTGTTAATCACAATAAATGGCCAAGCAAGCGCCCACACTGACAAGGGACGTGATACATTATGTACACATATATACACACAAAAGTATGCGGAAAAAAAGTTGCAGCAGATTATACATAGGCCGGATACACAATGTCATGGATGTGCGTTGCATGGTATTTTCAATGGTAGCAGATAGATTGTTGTGTTTGTGTAGTGTGTGCGTGTAGTCCAGTTGAACTGTGTTAAAGTGCAGTGCATAGCATATCGTAAAGTGGGAGTGTGCTGTAGGGTGTATTATTGTATTTTTCTGTTCATTAGCCTGATAACCTGAGGGAAAATCTATCCCTCAGTCGGCTAGTGCGGGACGGATGCTGCGGAGATGTCTTCCTGAGGAAGCAGAGAGAGCAACTGTGGGAAGGGTGGCTGGAGTCTTTGATGATCCTCCTGGCTTTCCTATACACCGCCTGGTTAGATTTCCTGGAGGGAGGGAAGCTCACCTCCAACAATGTGGCGGCAGTGCGCACAACCCTTTGCAGAGCTTTGTGGTTGCCAGCGGTGCTGTTTCCAAACAGGCAGTGATCAGCCGGTCGGATGCTCTCCACATGCAGGAGTAGAAGGATCTGAGGATGCTGGGGCTCATTTCAAACTTCCTCAGCCGTCTTAGAAAGAAGTGGCGCTGATTGCCTTCTTCTGCACTGCATCTGTGTGAGCAGACATGTGAGATCCTTTGTGATTGAATCGCCGAGGAAACTTAAAGCTGTTTACCCACTCCACAGGTGTCTTGTCGATGGTTGATGGGTGTGTGTTTCTCTGCTCTGTCTCCTGAATCCACCACCGCTCCTTTGTCTTGTCGATGTTGAGTGAGATGTGGTTCTCCTGACACCATTTAGTCAGGGTACTCACCTCCTCTCTGTAGGCCGTCTCATCGTTGTCGGTGATCAGGCCTATCACCTTTGTGTCATCGGCAAATTTGACGATGACGTTAGAGCTGTGTGTGGCTGTAAAGTCGTGTGTGTACAGGGAGTGCAGGAGTGGGCTGAGGACGCAGCCCTGCGGAGCACTAGTGTTGAGGACCAGAGGAGATGAGGTATTGTTGCCCATTCTGACCGCCTGACTTCTGCCTGTCAGGAAGTCCAGGATCCAGCTGCACAGAGATCTGTTCAGTCCCAGAGTCTGGAGCTTCACAACCAATGTGGCAGGCACTTTGCTGTTAAATGCTGAACTATAATCCACGAACAGCATCCTCACATAGGTGTTCTTATTTTCCAGGTGGGAGAGAGCAGTGTGCAGGGTGAAGGCAATAGAATTGTCTGTGGAGCGGTTGCTGCGATATGCAAATTGTAGTGGGTCCAGTGAAGAAGGCAGCACAGTGCAGATGTAGTCTCTGACGAGCTTCTCAAAACACTTGCTGAAGATGGGGGTCAGAGCAACGGGCCTCCAGTCATTCAAGCATGTGATTTTATTTTTCTTTGGTATGGGCACAATGGTGGATTTTTTGAAGCATGCGGGAACCACAGACAGAGAGAGGGACAGATTGAAAATGTCTGTAAAAACCCCGGCTAGTTGGAATGCGCATGCTCGGAGCACACGGCCTGGTATGCCATCCAGACCCACAGCTTTTCGGATGTTCACCCGTTTGAAGGATCGGGTTACATCCACGACAGAAAGGGAGAGTGGACTCACCTCTTCTGCAGCAGCCGCGGGTGCGCTCTCTGTGTGGGCGGTGTTGTCAGCCTCGAAACGAGCATAAAAAGTATTGAGCTCGTCCGGTAGAGAGGCGGCACTGATGCTTGCATATAGAACAACCACAGGCTCAGCACCCGCCTACTTCCATTCACTATTATGAATCTACATCCCCTCCAGAAGTCTGAGATCTGCTAGTGAGCGACGCCTCATGTTACCATCACAGAGAGGCTCAAAATCACTCTCCAGAACATTCTCTTTCATCATTCCTGGCTGGTGGAATGATCTCCCCACCGCTATCCGAATGCTGGATCCCTGTCAATCTTCAGGCAACAACTGAAAACTCATCTCTTTCGACACTACTTGACTTCATCCTAAACTTAAAAAATAATTATTCAAAAATTACAAATTCCTTTATCATTTTTATTTATCTTTCTCTCCTTCCCTTGCTAGCTTGTACTTATTTGAACAATGCCTGAGATTTGGTGTTACGAGCACTTCCTCTGTCTGTTTGCATCTTCAAGATGAATCGCTTTATGTATTCCCCAGTTGTAAATCGCTTTGGATAAAAGCGTCTGCAAAATGACTAAATGTAAATTTAAATGTAAACCCAAATAATAAAATAACACAAGTAATTTCAACTTTGCACCTATTTTTATTTATCTATTTGATTTCCCAACTTTTGAATGGCCTATGGAGAATGACCTTGTGACTTGGCTGTTTCCAGCTAAATGAGTTGTGATTTGTTGAGATCGGTAAGGACAATTTGTGTATATTTACTTAGAAACATTCTCATTCTGAGGATTTTGACCAAATGACTGGATTTCTGAATGTTTGCGTGTAAGAATACAAATGGCCCTTTTTCTCTTCAATCCTCACAAACACTCTCTGTTGGAGTCACGGGAGGTAATTGCATTACCTGAATACATAATTCAGAGCAGTAAATCGAGTCCTTAATACCCATCAGAGCCGAGGCTCCTGTATTATTAACAGACATACAGAAACACCCTCAAGGACAAATCACGAGCTTTTGAGGGCTTTTTGACAAGCAATAATGCTACTAAAGACTAATCAATAATTAAGGCATCATATTTATCACCACATGACATCTGAATGTAAAAAGAGGTTAAGATAAAATCAAATTGTAGTCCCCTTTAACCCTCTGAAGCCTGATACATGAAATAATAGTCTTGTTTATTTATGTATGTATTTATTTTAGTTAATTTCTGTTTTAGTCCCTTTTTAACCCAGTAAAATATGGCAGATAAAATAATAGTCAGATAGATAAATATACATATATATATATTTTTTTTTTATGCATCAGTTTATTTGACCTTTTGAGAAAATCCTTATTAAAAATAAATAAATAAATAAAATATAAAAAAAATTGTTTGCCAAAATATACATAAAGTTTGCATACGTATGTGTCTTTGTTTAGTATCATATTTGATGCATCAGGCTTTTATGGCAAAAAAAATAAGATATAGTGAGAATATGGAGATGTGTAGCTTTTATTGAGGCGAGCAAAATATATAATTCTATGCAATATAATGATGGTTTTGATGATGATAATTGAGAGATAATAATAAACTTACTCGGTTACTATCGTAACCTCAGTTCCCTGAGATATGGAACGAGTACTGTGTTGAAGACGCTTATGGGAACAAGTACAATCACGCCGTGCTTTGACGCGTAACGACTCAACACCAAGACTCACGTGGGAGTAAGACCCAGGGAAGCCAAGAGAATACACCAAGCACAAGTTGAGCCATAGGATCCGTGGCCTGGGTGTTGTCCCGTAAGTTCATACCTGGCATCCACATAGCATGGATAGACCAAGTAAAGGAGGGGCTTGAACAATGTTGGTCAAGTGAACCTATAAGATAGTCTGTGATGATGGCGAGGCACGCGGGCATTGAGCCGACGTGAGCTCGCTTGTCACCGGCTGCTCGAATCCTCTTCCCCGCTGTTTTTTCCTCACAGGTCCCTGGGAGGAAGAAAACGGGAGTGCGCGAGGGGCGGAGTCGCTCTCTGAAAAAAAAGCTATCCGCGAGCGCAGAGAGGCAAGACTGAAACTCTCGTAATGAAAGCAGTCAGTCCCGCTGAGCGCAGCGTCAACGTGGGATTTCCCCAAGCATGACACACACTCAGCGTGAGTGTCATCGGCGTGCAGGGGAGACCTGCATGTCTTACAATGACGGCGCGGCATTTGCAACAACGCCGTTAAATTTGCTCTTATAGTGAGGCTTTAGATCGACGCCGGATGGCTGCAGGGGATGACCGAATCTGCAAGCTGGCCGCTGCGAGAGGTCCAATCCGGCTGCTGAGGCGTTTCAACGGCGGATCCCGGCGCCAGCGATGAGTCAGCGAGGAAGTGGTCTTCATCGCTGAAGAGAATAAATCTGAGATGTGGCGGCGAAGCGGCCGCTTATATAGTCAGATGCCCCGCCCATTTTGGTGGGCTGCTTAGCCATAGGTTCGCACGCCGCCACCGAGCCATTGGTTCATTTTTTTAGTACTGCATGAACCAATGGATGTGCAAATGGATGTGTTTAAAAAAGGCTTCAGTTGAAGAGGAAAAAATAGTTTTTTCCATACAAGCGTCTTTGACGCAGTACGAGTGAAATATCGAAAGCACTTTCAGAACCGTATTGTGTTGCTGTTCATTTCCTATAAAATATGTTACGTATGACAGCGTGGTAAATAAAAGAAAAATATATATATACATTTATAATGTGTGTGTGTGTGTGTGTGTTTGTGAGAGAGAGAGAGAGAATGAGAGAGAGAGAAAGAGAGAGAGAGAGTGTACGGTAAAACAGGAAAAATTACGCCTGTAATTTCAAAGTGAAGTTTTATAATAAACCCTACTCTTAAATGCGCTCTTTTATTTCCTTCTTGGAAAACCAACCAATCACAGCCTTCAAAAACTGTCATAGCTAGTAATGGGGTCAGCCCCGCCTCCTCACTAAGACAAAAGTTTTTGCCTTTTCCTCGCACAGAGTTGCTCTCAGATTGGTCCTGAAGCACTTTTAAGCCAAGACTCCTAGTTAGAATTTTTTTATCTAAATAATGAGCTCTCTAAAAGGATTCTTAGAATCTTTAGGAATACGGGCCCAGGTCTTTCAGCAAAGATTTGATCATGTTGAGAATTTAGCATCCTTCAAAATTTGCCTGTCAAATATGATACAGTAGGCTTTATAGGGTTAAAGAGTTAAAATTGAACTTCTCTTTGGTCTTGTATTAGCATTTCATCTGAAACTTCTGCTTTGAAATGCACTGATCAGTATGTCCAGAGATTAATTATTGATTGATATGATATATAAATAAAAAACATAGGTGAAACGTGTCAGATTCCTTTTTACACTTATCGCGAAAAATTACATGCGAGTCATTTTTGTGCCGGCTGCATTGATCGGACACATCTGTGGCTCTGTGTGCCCAGCCAACATCCAGAAAGCAGCGTCACATTAATGTGACAGTGGCACACAATGGGAACGGGCGGCTGGTGGGACACACTGGGGAAATGAGGATGGGCAAGACAACCCCAGGTGCTGGGCCCGGCAGGCAAGAGAGGTCAGAATATAGAAAATCAGATAAGCATAATAAACAGAAGCGGTGGTACAGAGGTAGCATATGTCCTCTATCCTGCCTCCGGTGTGATTAATAAACCATTAAATCACTCTGATGCCAACATAAAAATGAATGCTTTCATTCGTCGAGCTGCTTTCTTAATTGAGCTCTTAAAAGGGAATAATTATGATAATTGCTGCTTCTTGTGACTCTCACCTGAGCATTAGTGCTGGGGAGTTCGGGAAGCTCTCGGACCAAGTGCTTGATAACCTTTTTATATGCAAGGCTGACTGTGACCAGTCTGGATTGAATGAGGAAAAACAGAGATGGGTAAAAGGAAGGGTTCGGACAAAAGATGAATGAAGGATTTTGTCTGTAATAGCTGGAGGTGACATCCTACAGTTAAGTGACAAATTGTCCTCTTTGTGCCAGATAAATAGTGTGGGTAAAAATTATTACCATAAAAAAGAGATGAGAAGTACATCGCTTGCGGTTCAGATTCTTTATTTAATTCAGTTATATATGATCTTGACTTCAGGTCCTGAACTTTTTACATCTTTGTTAATTTCCACTGAGGTATTCTGATATTCACTATGAGTTGTCTAACATATTATTGTACATAAAGCATTTTCCTTATTATGTATTATGTTTACTGTTGTATTTATACATATTTTGAACAAGCATTTATTTTTATATTTTCAGTATACAACCCGAATTCCGGAAATGTTGGGACGATTTTTTTTTTTATAAAATGAAACCTAAAAGATTTTCAAATCACATGAGCTGAAACTTTATTCACAATAGAACATAGATAAACTAACATATGTTTAAACTGAGAAATTTTACAATTGTATGCGCAAAATTAGCTAATTTCCCATTTGATGCAGCTACAGGTCTCAAAATAGTGGACAGGGTCATGTTTACCATGGTTTAGCATCGCTTCTTGTTTTCAAAACAGTTTGAAGAAGTCTGGACATCGAGGTTATGAGTTTCTTGAGTTTTGGTGTTGGAATCTGGTCCCATTCTTGCCTGATATAGGTTTCCAGCTGCTTAAAAGTTTGGTATATTTTTCATTTAATGATGTGCCGAATGTTCTCTATTGTGAAAGATCTGGCCCTTATTCATGAAAAATCATAGTGCTAAGAATTGCTCCTAGTAACAAAACTCTAAGAAAATTCTTAGAAATGTGGGTGTTTCCTCTTAAAATTAAAGAAAAGATCCTAGTAAAGAAAAAAGTAATTCTGAAAACATCTTAACCCTTAAAAAAGTTCTTAAGGTCCAAAATTGTTAGGAGTATGGACGAGGACTTTTAAGGGGCTTAAGCGTTTCTTTAGCAGTGGAGAAAATGGACGAAATATGAAGAGGAGGAAGAAATGTGTTGCACACAATGCATGAAAGTGAGTTAATAAGACGCTACACATTTGATCGTGCAGGGATCATGTTTGTGACCGATCGTATTAGAGACATTTTAACATCACTGACACCGCGCTGAAATGCCATAGCGCCAGAAATGGGCGTAATCCCTACATTAACATATTTGGCAACTGGAAAAAATGCAACTATGCAGCAGTGATGATTTGGGTCTGTTACAGCACTTACTATGTCGCTGTTCACTTCCTATAAAATACGTTAAGTATGACAGCGTGGTAAAAAATAAAGAATATATATATATATATATATATATATATATATAATATATCGGCGTTAACGTGCTGCGTTATGTGAGACTTTATCGGCGATAAAAAAAATATCGCCGTTAATCTATTCTCAAAGTTGGGTTGGAGCTGTCTATACTACACAAGTGAGACTTTCACCCTAATATTTTAGCGCGGAGATACCTAGCCGAATTGACTGTAGGGGGCAGAACGAGTTCAAAGTGCAGTCCGTGATGGAGTTGTTAACGGCTTCTGTGTGGTATAATTGGGCAAATCCAAACGCTACTATCATTAAACCTCAAATATGCTTTTCATCTGAAAGATGTATGTAGTAGCAACTTTACTGGCCGCTCAATTATTAAACCTAGATAAATGTGCCTTTGAAGTGTTTGTGTGGAAGCGCGTTGGAAGACAGGCTCCGGTGCGCTCACTTGCTCCTAAACTCCGTCATTTTTGGTCATACAGATAAAAGTAGCAATACATCTTTCGAATCTGTAAAGACTCTCCACGTTTATTTGTGTGCACTCAAATAACAACGAAACGTGCGCTTTTAAGCAAACAGGATGCGCTTTAGCCATGTGAACTTGAGCGAGAAACTGAAACTCGAATATATCTAAAAATACAGTACATAGAAAAATATATCAGAGAGTGAAATGTCAAAAAAAAAAAAAAAGAAGACGTGTGTGTTAGCATGGATGATTTATATGAAATGTAGTCTGTGCAACACTGTGCATAAAAGATGGCTTTCAGTTCATATAATAACAAAAAACGATTTTGGGTTTTTATTCAAAATAAGTGGGCACGCTTTTGTCTTTTTTTACTGTAATTGACTTATCGGCAAAAAAAAAAAACAACAACACGGGAGTGGGAGGGAATGGGAGTCATTCTTCCGAGTGGAACGGGATTTTCCTCCAGTTTTTTCTGGATTGGGATGGGAAGAGATTAAAGTTTGTGATGCATTTTGGAAACAGATGAGCCCCTGGTCTTGCGCCACCTGGCTTGAGAAACCCGTCAAAGACTTTTAGTCATTATTTTGGTAGCACACATATTCTGAGCCTTCGGCAGAATTCAAATGAGCCATTTTAATCTAGTTAATCTAGAAATTCCAAAATTAATCTAGTTTAATTAAAAAAAATAATCTATGCCCACCTAAATTATATATATACACATTTTATGGTGTGTGAGATAGAGAGAGAGAGAGTACTAAAACAGGAAAAATATCCTGTAAATTCAGGAAGGCTTTATAATAACCCTTCTTAAAAGCGCTCTTTTATTTCCTTCTTGGACAACCAACCAATCACAGCCCTCAAAAAACTGTCATAGCCAGCAACGGGGTCAGCCCCGCCTCCTCACTACGATAAAAGTTTTTGTCTTTTCCTCATTCAGAGTTGCTCTCAGATTGGTCTTGAATCACTTTTAAGCTAAGACTCCTAGTTAGAAATGTTTAAGCTAAATTAGGAGCTCTCTAAAAGGATTCTTAGAATCTTTAGGAATACGGGCCCTGGACTGCAGGCAGGCCAATTCAGCACCCGGAATCTTCTCCTATGAAGCCATGCTGTTGTAATAGCTTCAGTATGTGGTTTTGCATTGTCCTGCTGAAATAGTAGCCATACAAGATGGCGCCTTTTTGTGTGGCACGCCGTCTGCTGCTCTCTTTGTCATCCATTGTTTTTATGTTTTTATGTGTGTCTTTTTTAATCACAAGCTGTAAAAATGGTGTTGGTTTATGACCGCCAAACACTAATGGACATTCGAGGGGCTGTTGAAACTGCCAGGTGTGACATTTGCATGCCTCATACTTCTTCTCTACCTACACGTTCATATCTCTCTCTACATCATTGCTGGCGACTGGCTGACTTGCCTTGGAAAAGGAAGCGCCGGAGGAAACGAGGAAAGCGGGGTGGAATTGCTGTTCTCTGGGGCTAAGATCCATCGCATGGACGGCGTTTACGTTGTCTGATGGGCCTGGTTTGGCCTGTGAACGTGCTGCTTGATGAAGCAGGCTGGATGCATCGTATCGATGGCTTCAACCTGTCGTACCCAGCATTATCTCCATGTCTTCGCACCATCCTCCTCCCTGTGTTCGCTCCCGTGGAGTGTATAACCTCAATCTTCGATCGCTGAGTCAGGACAACACAGTTTCAAGAAGATTCGTTGGTATATAAGGTGGCTTTGATCAACGCGCTTTCTCTGGCAAACAAAACTTTTTTATTACTTGACTTTTTTACTTCACATGCTTTGGATATACTATTCATCGCGGAAACCTGGATTAAACCTGGAGACTTAAGTCCTTTCACTGAGCTGGTGCCACAGGACTGTCATTTTTTTTTTTAAATTCCCATTGGTTATCTGGCCGTGGGGGGGGGATTGGCGACAGTTTTTAAAGACTCATAAATGTGCCGTTGTTTATCAAATGGGACTCGCAGTAGTTTTGAAGTTCAGTTGTTTCTACTCTCTTTGGATAACCCAGTAGTTTTTGTTATTGTTTATCGGCCACCTCATGTAAACAAGGATTTCCTCAGGGAATTTGCTGAGTTCTTGGGGGAAATTTTCACCAATTATGATAGAAACCTGATCATGGGGGACTTTAACATTCACGTCTGCTGTGACTCCAAGCCGCTTTCAAAAGAATGTCTTAGTCTACTTGACACTTTTGATTTTTTGCAATGGGTTTCTGGACCAACTCATGTTCAGAGTCATACTCTGGACTTAATTTCATCCCATGGGTTAACAGTTTTGGACATTAACATTGATGAAGCAGGCTTGTCTGATCATATGCCGATGTTGTTTTCTATCCAATTGGACGGAAAAATTCAGAGACATTCCCCACTTCCACGTTGGACTCGTATCATCATTGACCGTTCAAGTGAAGAATTTCCTTCCATGTATGTGCATTTAAATGCTAATCAAGATATAATCGGACGCTATACTACAGGACTGTTTTGATCACGTGGACTGGGACATGTTCCGGGCAGCGTCTGATGACGACATAGAGGCGTATTCAGATACTTGAACGTGTTTCATCAGGAAGTGTAAAGAGGACGTAGTACCAACAAAAAACAATCTACCCCAACCAAAAACCGTGGATTAACAGCGATTTTCGATCAGCCTTGTCAGCGCGGATATCTGCCTTTAAATCCGGAAACACTGACGATCGAAAACAAGCCAGTTACGATCTCAGGAAATCCATCAAAGCCGCCAAACGACAATATAAAAACAAAGTTGAAGAACAATTCAACATCAACAACGCAAGAAGCATGTGGCAGGGCATCAACAACATCACAGGTTTTAAAGGGAATAAACCAGCTACTGTGAACATTGCCGCCTCTCTACCGGACTAGCTTAATACTTTTCATGCTTGTTTCGAGGCTCACAACACCGCCCACACAGAGAGCGCTCCCGCGGCTGCTGCAGAAGAGGTGAGTCCACTCTCCATTTCTGCCGCGGATGTAACCTGATCCTTCAAACGGGTGAACATCCGCAAAGCTGTGGGTCCGGATGGCATCCCAGGCCGTGTGTTCCGAGCATGCGCATTCCAACTAGCCGGGGTTTTTACAGACATTTTCAATCTGTCCCTCTCTCTGTCTGTGGTTCCCTCATTCTTCAAAAAATCCCCCATTGTGCCCATACCAAAGAAAAATAAAATCACATGCTTGAATGACTGGAGGCCCGTTGCTCTGACACCCAGCTTCAGCAAGTGTTTTGAGAAACTCATCAGAGACTACATCTGCTCTGTGCTGCCTGCTTCACTGGACCCACTACAATTTGCATACCTCAGCAACCATTCCACAGACGATGCTATTGCCTTCACCCTGCACACTGCTCTCTCCCACCTGGAAAATAAGAACACCTATGTGAGAATGCTATTCGTGGACTATAGTTCAGCATTTAACACCATAGCGCTTGCCACACTGGTTGCGAAGCTACAGACTCTGGGACTAAGCAGATCTCTGTGCATTTGGATCCTGGACTTCCTGACAGGCAGAAGTCAGGTGGTCAGAATGGGCAACAACACCTCATCTCCCCTGGTCCTCAACACTAGTGCTCCGCAGGGCTGCATCCTCAGCCCACTCCTGTACTCCCTGTACACACGGGTAAAGACCACTGGAACCAGTGGACCACTTACACTATGACTTTGAAGCAGTTGGAACAAACTACTGGTTTGTCTGGGTGGAGGGGAACTGGCCCCCCGACTGAGCCTGGTTTCTTCCAAGGTTTTTTCTCCATTCTGTCACCGATGGAGTTTTGGTTCCTTATGTTAAATAAACATTGTATATTGTATTGTAAATACACAAGGCTTTCCCTGAAATAAACATCATCTGGAGGGGAGCATATGTTGCTCTAAACCTTTTTTATACCTTTCAGCATTCATAGTGCCTTCCAAAACATGCAAGCTGCCCATACTGTATGCACTTATGCACCCTCATACCATCAGAGATGCTGGCTTCTGAACTGAACACTCACAACATGCTGGAAGATCTCCCTCCTCTTTAGCCTGGAGGACAAGGCATCAGTGATTTCCAACAATAATGTCAAATTTGGACTCGTCTGACAATAAAACTCTTTTCCACTTTTGAAACAGTCCATTGTAAATGAGCCTTGGCCCATGGGACATGACCGCACTTCTGGACCATGTCCACATATGGCTTCCTTTTTGCATGATAGAGCTTTAGTTGGCATCTGCGGATTGTGTTTACCGACAGTGGTTTTTGGGAGTATTCCTGGGCCCATTTAGTAATGTCAATGACAGAATCATGCCGATGAGTATGCAGTGTCGTCTGAGGTCAGTGTCGTCAAGGTCTCCGGCCTTGTTCCTGAAACACAAAGATTACTCCAGTTTCACTGAATATTTTTATGATTTTTATGCGCTGAAGATGATGATATTGGCAAAGCCTTTGCAATTTGACGATTGAGGAATATTGTTTTCAAAGTATTCCACAATCTGTTTAAGCACTCTTTCACAAATTGGAGAGCCTCTGCCCATCTTTACTTCTGAGAGACTCTGCCTCTCTAAGACATCCCTTTTATAGCTAATCATTTTACAGACCTGATATCGATTAACTTAATTAGTTGCTAGATGTTCTCCCAGCTGAATATTTGCACACACATTTTTTTGTTGCTTTTTCAGCCCTTTGTTGACCCTGTGGCAACTTTTTGAGACCTGTAGCAAGCATCAAATTCAGTTTAAACATTTATTTTCTCTATGTTCTATTGTGATTAAATGTTGGCTCATGTGAATATCAAATCAAAACAAATCTATCTAAGATTGCCAAGGCAATTGTCCAATGTAAATTGATTTGTCTCTAATTGTTGCAACAACCTACCATAAATAAATAAATTTGTAAAGACATTTGTAAGTACTATATGTCAACAAAACGTCCCAGGTTACGTATTTAACCATTGTTCCCCGAGGGAACGAGACGCTGCGTCGGAAAACGCTAGGGGAACGACTTCAGCAATACCATGCTCTGAATCATATGTGTAATCAGTCCAAATGATGGGCAAGACATCATGGGTGGGTGACGTAATGGCCAATGGAATGACTTCATTAACTGTATGTTTATGTGAATGTATCATTATTAAAATATTCACTGAGCTTATTGTAATAGTCCAGGTCCGACCTTCAATTATAAGCCCCAGCGGTTCTCATGACATTACCGAAATCATCCTGAAGGTATAATTATAAAATCAAAGATTAATATTTTCATGAAAGGTCTTTATTTGATTTATTTATTTGATTATTTGATTAATTTGCGGTAAGGTTGAAGAGGAATATTGCTTTATTACAGGATGCAATAACACAAAATTTTAGGTCAGCACAGATGTGAAAAAGAAAGAAAGAAAGAAAGAAAGAAAGAAAGAAAGAAAGAAAGAAAGAAAGAAAGAAAGAAAGAAAGAAAGAAAGAAAGAAAGAAAGAAAGAAAGAAAGAAAGAAAGAAAGAAAGAAAGAAAGAAAGAATACTACAAATGCTTGAGATGCAAGAACCTGAGTCAGAAAATGTCTTTATTTCTAATGCAGGATTTTTTTGGGCAAAGATGAGACTGGTTTTAATGACATAGCAGAACAGAACAGAACAGCGATGGCAAAAAGGATTTCCTAAAATCTCATTACAACGCTTCAACCATATTGGTGTTTCCACGCTCCCTAGAAATGTCCCATATTCAATTTTTTTTCCACTCCTTAAGTCGGTGGATATGGCTGCTGAAGTAATTTTTGAGTAAGTCTGTCTGAATATCTGACAGGCTCCAGTGATTTGAAATGTGTGTGTACCGTGAGTTCAGAAAGCATGCCTCTGGTGAGCAGCCTGCCACAGGAACATGACGGGAAACCTGGGAAATCTAATGGCTTCTAAATGTCCTTTCATGGGCTGCAGGCTCTGAAGACGATTTACACTAGATACCTCTCCAGGTGTTTTTATAAACCGCCTTCCACATGTAAAATGTGTGATAAAATGTCCATATTCATCTCAGTAGGTCATAAATGGATTTTCTATAGCCGCGTGGCCCCTTAAGTCATGTTTCAGGGTGGTGGTGGTGATGGTGGAAGCAACCTGAGAAGCTGACTTTTGTAGCCGTATATCTTCACAATAATCTTTGAAAGGAAAGATAAAAAGATGGATTGACAGATAAAAGTAAAGAAAGATAAAAAGACAGAGTTTAGAGCCTCGAGAACACATGGATTTCTGCTTTTGAACTTTGTCAACACCAGTGGTGGTCAGTACGAAGTTGCCAAAAGTATGTCAGTACTGTATTAAGTACATTTTTCAAATGCTTTTACTGGATTTTTATTTTGAAACTTTACTTTTACTTCACTACTAACATTCCAAAGATAAGATCGCTTCTTTGACCATCCACCATTTTAGAAACATATCGATTTATAATACATCACGTGCTCCGAAGCGAAGCCGTGGTTTATTCATGAACAAACTGATTCTTTTCAAATGCTGTTCAACTTCAATCGCACAAACGTCGTTTACGAATGCGGAAATAGCAGCGATTGCAGCTGGTCTCGGTCGAAAAACTTGATTCAAATGAACCGTTTATTACGGAGCACATTCACAACTGAATCTCACCCCAGAAAGAACCGGGAAGTATTCTGAGCTTCGCAGGCGCGCGTCGCAACTGATGGCGAAAAGTAAGTTCACAATAGGTAATTTTAGGATTCATTATTGAACTGAAGGTCACTTTAGCTCAAAACTGTCATTTGTTATGTGGACTAAATCCTTAAAGGGTGTACAAAGCTTGTAAGCCCATGAAATTTGAAATTAATGAATGAATTGAATGAATTAATGATGAATATCTGAAATCTTGATGCATCATTCATATGATTCAATGCTCAGTGTCTAGTTTTAGGGTCAAAAAAACGAGACATTAAAATAACAGATTATAGAATATTATTATTATTCCCCGCTGCTGTAACGTTAGCAGTTTGTAAATTACGCATTATATTACGTCTGTTTATTATTGTTTTATCAGTTAATTTTGTATATTGTTTATAACTAGCAAGACAGATATAATGTTTTCATAACCATACTGAAAATAAGTAAAATATGTTACCTGATCTAACTGTCTAGCTAACAAGCTTGTATTAAGGTGAGGACATTTTTATATAATCCAAATATTTTTATTCAACCACCTAGTATTATCTGAGGTAAAAAGAAAGCATGTGATGTTCGATATTCTATACAGTAATAAAGTGGGAAGTGATGCCCTCTGGGGGTATTTGGCAGGCTTTTTACACCACAGACGAGGATTAGAAGAAAAAAATGAATGAAAATAAATAAATTTTTCCTTAAAAGGTTCTTCCTAACTCAGGCCTTATTTCCTCATGTCAATATAACTGGACGTTCTGCAAAACAACACAAGCTAAAACACTTACAAAACATTTTTTTCATTCTTAATTACTTAAGTTTCCTTTTAATTAAAATACAATTCTTCTCAATTTTTTCTCTCAATATCACATTTTGTAATGGCAGTGTAAGCTTCAAATAAATAATGAAAAAAAACATTATACATCCTCTCATCAACGTAGTCCTATCAACAACAAAATATTTCTTGACTTAATGGTTATTTTGGGAAAATCCCAGGTATTTTGGGCAAGGATATAAAATATGTAATATAAAATTAAATAAAGTAGTCTAATAAAATTGAAAATAAATCTCTATCTTCAGTACTTTTTTTACTTAAGTACATAAAAAATTTTTTTGTACTTTCACTCGAGTAAAAATTAAAAAGCAGTACTTTCACTTTTACTGAGTAATATTTTATTATACGTTTTACTTTTACTCAAGTACTTGATTTGTGTACTTCGTCACCACTTGCAACACTGAGTTAGTTGCCAAGTATGTCAGTACTGTATCCACAAACGCTCTGGATTTGAAGACTCGCTTCTTTGACCATCCACCATTTTAGAAAGATTGAAGCGAAATGTCAAATGCTGAACTTCAAACGTCATGCGGGCAGCGGCAGCAGGTGGTGTTATTGTTTATTACGGAGCACATTCACAAAATCTCACCCCAGACCTGAATTCTCTTTCTGATGGTTTCACAATAGGTAATGGAGAGAAGGGTCACTTCCTGTCATTTGTTATGACCCTTAATGTACATATGCTTAGTCAGAAATTTTGCATTATTATTATTATTATTATTATTTGAAATTGTAAATTAATTATATTAATTCAGTTATATATTATAGCAATATAATGGTAAATATGTAAATGTATTATGTAATACATGTATTATAAGTAATAATATAATAAAGTTCAATTTTGCAACCACTAAATAAATAAAAATAAAAAATAAAAAAGTAATAAGGTTAAAAACATGTAGAAGTCTTTTTTTCATAAATCAATTGCATTGTAATGTCTTTTTGAATAAATGAATAGATAATGAAAAAAAAACAGTGAGAGTCCATGTATTATTCTTAATAACTATTAATATGAACATTAACAGCACTTTTATAATGTTTTTTTTCACTTAATTGATTGATGCTGCTTCTGTCGGCCTGTATTTGAATGCCTTCTGTCTTATCTCGAATCTTGTATCTTATATAAATGGTTTTCATGATGCAACGCAACTCAGATGCTATTTCGGAAAGAGCACAGGGATTGTAAAGGGAGACGGGTTTGTGAAGAAAGGGAGATGTACTTTAACATTTAGAGCTCTTTTTATTGCTCCCTAAGGATGACCAGTTGCACCAATTCTTCAAAGTCACAAACACTGGTAATGAACAATGAAAAAAAGATGACGTTTCGTGTAGCCTTCAAAAATAAATCAATAAATCCACATATATTGTTGTTTTTCTTGTTTTTGGTTGATGTAACCAATTCTAACTTTTACTGCTAGACTGAACTAGACAGCCTTTACTGCTGTTTTATCAACAATGGATTTTGTCAGTTGTGGGTAGTTGTAATATATATGGTCAGGTCTGCTCTTCAAATGCACTGCAGTTTTATAAAACATCAATTACTTGAACAGTATGATTACGTATAATCAATTACATTTCCAAGGAAAACTTCATGTTCATCATTTTCAGTTAGATATTCAAAGAACATACTTTGCAGGTCATATTGATTTAGTCTTTACTCTTATTTTTTTTACTGAGCTCACGTGCTATTGATGTTAATGTGTAATCAAATTGTGTTGCTCGGAAGTGACAAATTAAACAGATGCCAACATGAACATGTTGTGTGACATTTCATCCTTGAAAACCATGAACAAACAAAAAAAACGGAAGTAAAATTAAAATACTACCATGAATTAATGTAATACGGGTTCACTTGCCAAGGATAAACATGCTGACACCTGGAGTTTTATTTTGTGAATTAATAGCTGCTAAGAGCATAAACCTATTTAAGACAACCAGTAGTCAAACTATAGATAAAAAAAAATGTTTGCATTGTTGGGATACTGCCGTTCATGATTTTTAAAACTCATTAAAAAAACTCAAGTGCACAAACAAATCTAATTTGAATTCCAAATTTTTTTTTTTTTTTTTACAATTGTAAAATATGGTCTCAGAGCTTTACAAATGCAGGCCACTGAGAAAATGTTGATTAAAGTTTACTTAACAAACGTTTTACCTTTGCACCTCAAGTATATTTTGGCACTTTATATTCAGTGTGGTAGAACTAGACAGTATATTTAAACTTATGTATAATTTATTATAATTACTAAACATTTAACATTTAACATTTAATAATTTAAAGAGATAAAACGTATAGCTGGGTGATTCATAATGTCATGTTTAAGTGACTCTTTCTGCAGTTTAAAGTTATATGCCAGTAGGTGGCAACAAGTGACTGTCTTTATGAATCATTGAATCATTAATTGAACCAAATCTTTTAAAAACACTGACTCATGCTGGGGGGGGGTGGCTTTATGATTGAGTCAATGAATCATTCACTCAACCATTTCATTCAAAACAATGATTAATTTGGGAATGGAGCACTTCTGTGTGTTGCTTGGAAATAGTTGACTTGCTTTTACTTTGGATATATATATATATATATATATATATATTATCATTGGTTAATTAAAATTAAGAAAGTAATTGTGTCTAAAATGTAATGTTACCTTATTGTTTTTGAATAGTTGTATAAAAATATCACACACAAAAGAGTGTTGTCAGAATAAGAAAGTTTGTGATTGTTAATATGCTGCATTGTGAGAACACATTGAGGTAAAGACTGGCACTTAGTGGTTTGTAATATCAGTAATTATTTTGAGAACATCAGAACAAATTGTGAGGGACTTTTCTGTGATGATGAATTAGTTTCTTTCTGGATTTGGTATCTCATTATAGTTCTCTAGAGCCAAAATCTTGCCCCTCACTTTATTTCTGTTAAATAATCCTCACATTCAGCTCAGACAAATTAAACTCCGCATAACATCAGCCATTTTCATCCTCAAGGATACAGCAGGCTTTGCTTGAAGAAGCAGGAAGCCTCAGAAAGATGAGTATAAATCAATGGTGGATGATTTCATGGTCTGGTAACTTCAGATGACTGTAATATAATAGGAATGTGAAAATATGTATAGACTTTCTTAGACTTGTTGTGCCATAACATAAAATGCTAAAGTAATAGTTAAATATTTGCTTATGAATATGCTAAAATCGTGTAGTGCATATTAGCCTCTATCATACTCGCATTTGAAAATTAAGTTGTATCATTTTCCACTGCATTCTGAAAGCACTTCACTACTGACTACGCTCTTGACTATATTTTCAGCATTAAATACATGTTAAAAAGCATAAATCATGAAGATATTTAGCTAGTTTATAATTAAAATGGTATCATGGTGCGCATCACATCAGTGATGCTCAAAGAGACTTTGATACAAGCCCTAACTGTGGGGTTTGCTTTCCACATCACTGTTCATGTGCCAAATGTCCTAGATTTTCAAGGAACATCCATCTGTGGAGTTCAAATTTTGACAGACACGTATAATTATTATATGTGTATACACACTCTAAGTGCATTAATCAGCTAACCTTTCACACAAATGTTGCTTTTTGCTTTCTAAATAAAAAAAATCAAGAGAGGTCAAAGATTATTAGGTTAAAAAAAATCTAATCAAACTCTCATTTAGTAATTTTTTATAGTCAGCATCCTTTCTACATTATTTAGAGTGGCATTTGGAGTAAATTTATTCATAAGCATGGGCCATTGACATTTTAGTATGTCATATCAGTGAGAATGTACAATCTTGTAATTCGCAAGATCAAACCGCTTTACTTGTTTCCCATGGGCTGAACACTGTTTCTGACCAAGGCTGTTTATCACAATGGCTCATGTTCATGCTTATTTTTATCATGCACTCTGGTGTTATCAGTGGTGGCATTAGCATAAGATGCATTATTAAATCTAATTTATAAAACTTTTAGCAAAGCCTGTGTTACAGCGTAAATATGTTTTATAAAACAGTTTGTTCCGGTCTACTGGGGCGCTAGGACTTTTCAGTCTGACTTTGTAGGCGATCACTCTATTTGTCTGTGTTGGCGCATTTCAAACAGAATCCAAGTCTATGTATTAGTGATGGGTTTTTTAGCTGCTTTTTTGTGATGACTCTTTTCCTGATTCCATAGTTATGCCATTAGGTGGTGCTAAATGACTGTATTATTGACTGAGTCATTTAAATAAAAAAAAAAATTTAAATGTATGTTTCTGTGGCTTAGTGGTAGGGTATTGCATTATCAGCGCAAAAGGTCGTGGATTCAATTCCCAGGGAACACGCATACTGATAAAGAAATATATAGCCTGAATGCACTGTAATTCGCTTTGGATAAAAGCTTCTGCTAAATGCATAAATGTAAATATAAATCATTAATTCAACTGATTTGCTGAAAATGCTGATTCATTCAACAAAACTACTGATTGTCTTTTTGAATGAGATATTGAATCATTTACTCAACTGATTTGGTCTACAGCGCGTGTTATTGGGTTCAGTCAGGGGCAAAACAATTGTGTGCATTTAGGAGTGAGATATTGAATCATTCACTCAGTTGACTTGTTCAACAATGCTGATTCATACAAGAACAAAACAAGTATGAGTGAGTCACTGAACCATTCATTCAACCAATTCATTTAAAAAATGCTGATTATTTTAGAATCAAAACAATTGTCTGTATTTATGAGATACTGAGTCAATTTGTTCAAAAACACTGATTCATTTAGGAACGAAACAAAAGTGCCTCATTCAAACAGCTCCTTCAAACATGCCCCCACATGTCTACGTCATGATGTGGAAATATGTGTGTAGTGCCGCCCAAATGTTCAGGCAAAGAAAGAAGGCGTGGTTTCAGTAACCGCACTTTATTTGGCCTTCCGAAAGTAGATGCAATTCAGAATCATTGGTTAAGATTTGTTTACAACACAACAGCACAACCCAAATGTTCGAATTTGTGCAACGCATTTTATGGACGACAGTTTCATGAACCTAGTAGAGTACAAGGCTGGCTATGCACGAAGGCTATTTCTAAAAAAAGGGTCAATTCCGACTTTGCTATGACAATCTGGCGCTTCTGAATGAGCAACTGTAAGTATGTTTTGTTACTATTTCAACTATTGACTGTTCAAATGCGGAGTTTTGCGCATAATGCATCGTTTGTGTGTGTGTGTGTGTGTGTGTGTGTGTGTGTGTGTGTGTGTGTGTGTGTGTGTGTGTGTGTGTGTGTGTGTGTGTGTGTGTGTGTGTGTGTGTGTGTGTGTGTGTATGAGGGAACAGGGTCACATCACAGTGGAGTGTACAGCCCATCAGAAATCGTCTTAACCGTAGCTTGTGTACTGCAAATACATTCAAGCATCTTCACTGTACTGTCATGCAACTCTGTTCCTTTTTCGGGCTTGAACTGATAAAACTAACTTGAAAGCTGAAGCTCGCGATTATGGTAAGGGGTGTTACATTTCCGATACGTGCTTGTGGTGTTCGGCCAATCACAATGCACTGGGTCAGTTGACCAATCAGAGCAGACTGCACTTGTTGGAGGGATGGGGCTTTGTAGAAAACTACATGTTTGAGAGAGGCGGGGCATAGAGGAACTACATTAATGTACAGTATTTGAAAAATAATGTGTTTTTTGAACAATAAAGCATGTCAACATATTCTGTTACACCAAATACACAAAATAATTATCTTTAAAATAGCATCATATGACCCCTTTAAAAAAGGATTACAATGTAAAAGATTATTATAGTGTAGGCTATATAAATTTAAAAATGCCTTCATGTCATAATGGATAGTCATTGCATGTATCAGAATTAGGCTACCTATCAGTTCAATGTGATGTGAAAGTGACGTATAGGGTTCCTGAGCACCTCATGATTGTACAAGTACTTATGTTTTCTAACAGTGTTGAAGTGAAATGTTTTGTTTAGCAGCTCCGTTTCCTCTCTGAAGATGCGTTCAGTCATTGCGCTTGCAAATTTCACCGCTTAAATAGTGAATTTATTTTGTTCTTTTGGTGGTGGAAACAGGCTTCATATACATGTGTTTAATTTATTAAATATATTTACCTTTCATATGAATCACTTTCACTGCTTTGTCTGTCATCATTCGATTATTCAACGACACATATACAATATATACAACCCGAATTCCGGAAATGTTAGGAAGTTTTTTTTTTTTTTTTTTTTTTATAAAATGAAAACTAAAAGATTTTCAGATCACATGAGCCAATATTTTCTTCACAATAGAACATAGATAACATAACAAATGTTTAAACTGAGAAATGTGAAAATTGTATGCACAAAATGATCACATTTAAAATTGATGCCAGCTACAGGTCTCAAAATAGTTGGGACAGGGGCATGTTTACCATGGTGTAGCATCTCGTCTCCTTTTCAAAACAGCTTGAAGATGTCTGTTCATCGAGGTTATGAATTTCTTGAGTTTTGGTGTTGGAATTTGGTCCCATTCTTTCCTGATATAGGTTTCCAGCTGCTGAAGATCTTGTGGTCGTCTTTGACACATGTTTAGTTTAATGATGCGCCAAATGTTCTTTATAGGTGAAAGATCTGGACTGCAGGCAGACCAATCCAGCACCCAAACTCTTCTACTATGAAGCCATGCTGTTTTAATAGCTGCAGTATGTGGTTTTGCATTGTCCTGCTAAATTTATCGTCTGGAAGGGAGCATAGGGAAGTCGTGGCCTAATGGTTAGAGAGTCAGACTCGTAATCGAAAGGTTGAGAGAACGAGTCTCGGTCCGGCAGGAATTGTAGGTGGGGGGAGTGAATGTACATCACTCTCTCCACCCTCAATACCATGACTGAGATGCCCTTGAGCAAGGCACTGAACCCCCAACTGCTCCCCGGCGCCGCAGCATACATGGCTGCCCACTGCTCCTGGTGAGTGTTCACGGTATGTGTTGACTGCTGTGTGTGTGCACTTTGGATGGGTTAAATGCAGAGCACGAATTCCGAGTATGGGTCACCATACTTGGCTGTATGTCACGTCACTTTCACTTTCATATATTGCTCTAAAACCTTTATATACCTTTCAGCATTCATAGTGCTAGATGTTCTCCCAGCTGAATCTTTTCAAAATGTATTGCTTTTTAGCCCTTTGTTGCCCCCGTGACAACTTTTTTGAGACCTTTAGCGGGCAGCAAATTTGAAATGAGCTCATTTATAAGTGTAAAATGAAAGTGATTTATTTTATAGAAGTATAAAATAAAAGTGTAAAATGTCTACGTTTAAACATTTGTTATGTTCTATTGTGAATAAAATATTGGCTCATGTTATTTGAAAGTCTTTTTGTTTTCATTTTATTCAAATTAAAAAAAAAATCCCAACATTTCTGGAATTCAGGTTGTACATACGTACACACACACACACACACACACACACACACACACACACACACACACACACACACACACACACACACACACACACACACACACACACACACACACACACACATACATTGTTCTAAAGAAGGGAATTTTCCCCCATCTTATCCAATATGCATACTGAATTCCTCCAGAGCCACAAATTGCTTCTCCATTTTTGTTATTAAATCCAAGGAGAAAGTGAAGTCAGTTTAGCACTGCGTATGCAGACCGTTAATTAAACGCTGAAGTGTGTTGAAGGCTGTGGTTAACTGTCAATGATGTGGCTCAGAGGTTTTGAGTGAGAAAATAAAGGGTTGCCTATTCAGATCCCAAGGGAGACTAAATAGGATTTGGGTTTCAATCGGAGTGCTGCGGGTGTCCATATCCAAGTCTTCCATTTTGACATTGTTCTCTGGAAACTCAGAAAAACCTAAAGGCTTCGAACAGTCTGTCATAAGAAATAGATTGTGAATATGAAGAAAGAGTCTTATAGAGAACAATATTATTTGATTGCTGTACTGAATTAATGATTGCAAGCATTTTTAAAGTAGCGGGTCCCACGCTGCTTTCTCTAAACGAGAAAAAATAACAGCTACAAATGCCAGAGTCAAACAAGTACAACTGATTTACACATAGACACAGTTGGAAGGACAATGCTTGCCAACAAGGCGGATTATGACCTTATCACAGTAAGCCCTGGAGTTTTACCACTGTCTGGTCGAGATCCAACAGGACAGCCTCGGGCTCCTGCTGTTTTTCTGCAATAATCAAACTGTCAAATTCACTGCAGCAGAACTCAATACTAATTACAAATGCTGAACTTCAGCTTGTGCTTGGAAATGTAAAAATTAACAGCTAATGTCACCAAAAGGAAGTGCAAAAATAATGATACAGTATAGGTTTCCTGATCACTTCCACGGTGTGCCAATATATCACACTTTTGATAGTAATATCATTATAAAGATACAGTATTTAGAGAGTTTTACATTTATCAACTGGAGGAATCAACATATGGATGACTGTGTTATTCTAGTATTACTGATATACTATTATAGTTTATGTTAATATTTTAATTAGATCTTTTTTATTCTAATTAAAGTTTTGTTTTTTGCTGTGTGTTTTTGTCATTTTTATTAGGTTTTGTTCTTTTAAACACATCAATACAGATTTAGTTGTAGTTTATTTAGTTTTAGTCATTTTACTAATACCAATACTGCTACTACTACTTACTAATAATAATAATAATAATAATAAAATAAAAGTGTGTGTATGCGTTCGTTGTGCGTGCGTGCGTGCGTGTGTTTAAGTTGTAGTTTTACTTAACCCTGGATAGAAGTAAGTGTTTTAATATAAAGTTTGTTTATTTACAATTATGGGAAACACTACAATATGGTTCCATTTGTTAAAATGTATTAACTGTATTAGTTAGCATGAACTATCAATGAAAGTATTCATTAATTTATTAATATTAATCCTCCAAAAGCATTTATTAATTAATATTAATTTAAATATTTACTAATACATTTTACAATTTAAAAGTTGTATCTGTTAATATTATTGAATTGACCTGAGCTAGTAAATTAACAAACAGTTGTATTTTTATTAACCAATGTCAACAAAGATGAATAAATTCTGTAAAAAATGTACTGCTCATTGTTACTGTTATTTAATGCACTAACCAATGTTAAAACAATTATAATAAATCAGTAAAAAATGGAACCTTCTTGTAAAGTGTTACCAAATCATATTTGCTGTATGAAAACTATAAAATGAATAATGCACTTTCAGTTTAAGTCCTGCCCATATCCAATTAATTTCCAACAATTTGTGTAACTGCAAAAGCTAAAGACACATGTTGTAATTCTAAAATATGTAATCTTTGTTTATTATAAAATGATTGTAAACATATTGTAACATAGTTTATAAAACATATATATTTATATATATACTATATATATATTTA
>JAPDDN010000597.1:0-139959 GCA_027422405.1 Ptychobarbus kaznakovi
ATGACAGCAAAAATAACATTTAACAACAACAAAGCGCTTACCTTTGTCTTGTGCTTTATCTTCAGACAGAACTACAGCACGTATTTCACGGAGTACACATTTGAGAACGTAATGCAGAACATTGCAGTCAAAACTGTTCAAGTCCAGCAGCTGCCAATGCCAAGTATACCAAAGTAGAGTCTGTTCTGGATGCAGGACAGCATCGTATAGTCCCATATTCAGATTTATTTTTTATTAAACCATTCAACTGTTCTCTTATTTCAGTTAGTTATATTTAGAAGTCTTCTATTCATCTCTCATCCACGTTGTGAGGTTTGAATCACTCTTAGACTCTTTATCGTGTAACTTATATTTAGGCCACTTTGCCTTCGCAATCACTTAAATAAAATGAATGAGTTAATATATAGCTGCGCATTTAAATATTCCCCTTTATAGCGCAAAACCCGTCACTCACGATTCATCATATCTCAAACATAAAAGATGGTAAATTGATTGACAAGTCTCTGTTAAACTGAACCAATAAGGGTTGCGTTAAGGAAAAATGAGTTGGTGACTGAACTACACATTATTTTACTGTGATACTTTGAGCTCGAACATATTAAAAATAACATGACTGTAACGCGGTTAGTAGATATGGGAAGGAAGGAGGCGGGAACCGGCAAACATTTAACACACTTTAATACGCAAATAAACAAACACAACAGAAAGCGGCAGCCCCTCACGGACGACTGCCGCACACAAAAACAAACTAAAAACTCCAGGCCTGGTCCTCTCTCGTCTTCCACTGTCGTCACTCCTCATTTAACCCTTCCGTAGCTCCTCCGTGGGACTCGAGACCGGTGAGTGGCGCAGGTGTCATTCATTACCATTTACTCCACCGGCCTCGCTCCGTTCCCACGGCTCTCGGCCCCGCCCCACTCGCCACATACCCCCATCGCCCCTCGCAGGCCGGGGGGTACTCCGAGACTGCGCTACTCCCCCCCCCCTCCCCCCTCTCCCGGGGGGAGCCCGTTAGGGCGGCCGCGGCGATCTGGGGGTACGGACAGACGAGGCGAGAGAAAAGGAGACGGAAGGATGAGGAGTGACAGAGAAGAGAGAGGGGAGAGAGGAAAAAAAAAAAAAATCTCGGTCCGGTTCCCGGACACACTGTCGCTCGGTCCTCACTCCGCTGAGCGGCTCACTCGCGGTGCCATGCGATGGTACTGGACCTCTTTGGTGGACGGCCCGATGCTCCTCCGCCTCCTGGCGGACGGCGATGGCTCCTCCGGTCGAGGGCAGCCGGCAGCGAGTCCCCCGTTCCCTGCTCCTCCCCAAGCATGGCGGATGGCAGCAGGCTTCGGCCTCCAGGCGAACGGGGCGACTCCTCCGCTCCCTCTCGGACGGCAGCCACCCCTCCTCGACCCAGGAGCACGGCAGCGAGTCTTCCGTCCCACCTGTTCTTCTTTTGCTCCAGCACCACCGCCTCGGGCAGCCACTGGCGGTCTCCGCTTCTTCCTGCTGCCCGAACTCCTCAGCACCGCGATTCCCCTCAGCAGCGAGGGCTCTTTGACAGCGTGTCCCTCCTTCCTCCCGGGTTTCGGCACCAGTGTAACGCAGTAAGTAGATACGGGAAGAAGGAGGCGGGAACCGGCGAACATTTAACACACTTTAATAAAATAAACAAACACACAGAAAAGCGGCAGCCCCTCACGGACGACTGCCGCACACAAAACACAAACTAAAAATCCAGGCCTGGTCCTCTCTCGTCTTCCACTGTCGTCACTCCTCATTTAACCCTTCCGTAGCTCCTCCGTGGGACTCGAGACCGGTGAGTGGCGCAGGTGTCATTCATTACCATTTACTCCACCGGCCTCGCTCCGTTCCCACGGCTCTCGGCCCGCCCCTCTCGCAACATGATATAGTTAAAAGCGAAGAAAAAAGGAGCTTATTGCGGCGGCTTTTAATTTTTAAAAAAAGCAGCCAAATTTTGTCTACCCGCCAATGCGTTATTCTTGTCCAGCCGATCAAAAGAAGCCCAATTGGGTGGAGACAGACCAATCTTGGCAACACCGAACTTGACTTTTAGCAACCACACAAAAAATTCGATTTATAGGACTGTCAATCTGTTGAGGCTGACATGTTGACTTCACATGCATTATTTGAGCAAACATAAACCAAAAATAACAAATATGCAGGTACATTTCCCCTGTAGTGAATTCCTCTGTTGTTCATCTGCATATGATGATATTTGTAATCTATAACTGTCAGATATCCGTGTTTGTTGTCTAATAAAATTTAGTTTTGATGAAACAACTAAAATAGCGCCTTAAAATGTATTCTAGCAAGCATTTATTAAGATTTACGGAGCGTTGTGTAAAGGTACTGTTTTGTAGTTAATACAATTTTTGTATTTGTTGTTAACTAGTTTTTATAATCAAGCTATAATTATATGACTAAAATGCTCTCATAAAGTAAAAATACTTTACAAAATGTGAATTTTAGTTAATGATTAATCATTATTAATCACGTTCAAAATAAAAGTTTGTTTGCGTACTGTGTGTGTGTACTTTGTATATAAATACACCATTTATATATATATATATATAATATTTGTATGCATATATTTATAGATAATTTTTATTCTATGTATATATTATAGGATATAAAAAAATATCTGTGTGCATTATACAGAATAATACACAGTCACACATAGTACACAAACATTTATTTTGAATGCAGTTAATTGCGATTAATCGTTTTGCAGCCCTAAATTTGAGGTACTTTACATTTTAATTAAGGTAACTTTTATTCCGTACAGTAACAGTGAGGAAATATCTTTAGAAAACGCCTAATGTAGACCATACAATAAAACATCTGTCCTGTACTTGTACAGTTATTTTGCAATAATGTTGTACATTAGCCATATGTGATGGTTTTAAGTTAATTAGGTGCATAACTAATCAATTTTTGACGTTTTTCAATTAATTGTAGGCTAATATGCATCTATCACAGTGTGTGTGCCTATTCTTTTAATTTTACAACTAAGCTTTGATTTGTGAATGGGCTGTTTCCTCAATTGAAGATAATTGTTTAAATATGGTGTATAGTTACAGTGTAATATTTCCTTATTTGTCAATGGTTACTACACTTCTCAGCTGGCTTACAGTAATTTACAGATAGTTTTAGAAGACTAGATGTATCTTATCTTGGTTGTTTGTCTGAAGGTTTTGCCCTAACGCTGTTGGCTTTACGTCACAGGAAGTGTGTTTAGATCTGGTCTCATTTCAGACACTGCTACCCTGTGGCTGCAAACTTGTGTTTGATTGTATGTAGTAGGGCTGTGCAAAATCAAATTCGATTCTCATGAGCATCTCGTTAGTAAGCCGGTTCCGTGATTGGCGTTAATATCTCCATCACCTGTTTTCAAACGCAGCGGCAGTTAATACACAGAGCCGTAGTTCACTGACAAGCTACGCGATATCGCGTTCAAATCGCAGATGAAGCGAATTCGATATGAACGCGAAATTGCTAACTTGTCAGTGGACTACGGCTCTGTGTATTAACTGCCGCTCAATTTGAAAACAGGTGATGGAGATTTAGTGCCAATCACAGAAACGGCTTTACTGATGAGATGCGCATGACAATCGAATTCGATTAATTGCACAGCCCTAGTATGTAGTTAGCGGAGATGGAAACAGTGGTGGGGCCTGTTTTTAGTAGCAGTGGAGTAGGGCTAAACTAACGACTATTTTTATTTTGATTAATCTATCAACTAATTTATTGATTAATCGATTTATCTAAACGATTAATTTCCCACAAAAAAATCAACAATTTCACTTAAGAATATTTGAAGCCACATATTTTATTAATCCACATTTCTATGAAATCTTTTTTTAAAGCAAAAGTAAAGTGCAAGAAGCAAGTGTCCAAATCACTGAAATCAGTTCAGTATTATAGTGTGAGAATGACAACATATCCACGTGCTCTAGTCTAATAATACAATTATAATAATAAAAAAAGAGTATTTAGCAGAAATATTATTTACCAGATTTTATTTTAGGTGAAAAATGTAAATGTGCAGTATTTCTGAAAGAAAGAAAGAAAAAACACTTTTTCTTAAATATAAAATCAATTAATTGGAGATGCTTTTGATTATTCAAATGGAATGGAACCATTAAAATGCAGTCCAGAAAATAATGGAAAACAGAATTTGGTACAGATAAAACTGTAAAACTCAATTAATTATACCGAAATAAAACGGATTTCATAGGGCCCTATAAATATAATTATATTTCTGTGGTAATAAAAAATATATGTAAGTGAAACAACTGCTTTTAAATGATTTAAATTAGAGGTGGGCATAGATTATTTTTTTTAATCTAGATTAATCTGGGAATTAATCTAGATTAAAATGGTCATTTGAATTCTGCCGAAGGCTTCAGAATATGTGTGCTACCCAAATAATGACTAAAACAAAATCTTTGAGAAACGGGTTTCTCAAGCCAGGTGGCGCATTAGACCAGGGGCTCATCTCCTGTTTCCAAAATGCATCACAAACTTTAATCTCTTCCGTCCCAATCCCACGAAAAACTGGAGGAAAATCCCGTTCCACTCCGGAAGAATGACTCCATTCCCTCCACTCCGTGTTGTTGTTGTTGTTGTTTTTTTGCCGATAACTGTCAATTACAGTAAAAAATATAGTACAGATCACCAGCGTGCCCATTATTAGTTGAATAAAAAACCCAAATGTCGTTTTTGGTTTTTATATTGAACTGAAAGCCATTTTATTATGCCAGTGTTGCACAGATTTAATTTCATGTAAATCATCCATGCTAACACACACGTCTTCTATTTTTTTTGACATTTCACTCTCTATAGATATATTTTTCTATGTACTGTATTTTTTAGATATATTCATTTCGAGTTTCTCGCTCAAGTTCACATGAGACCTAAAGCGCATCCTGTTTGCTTAAAAGCGCAACGTTTCGTTGTTATTCTGAGTGCACACAATAACGTGAGTCTTTAAGATTCGAAAGATGTATAGGCTACTTTTATCTGTATGACCAAAAATGACGGAGATTTTAAGAGCAAGTGAGCACGAGCCTGTCTGCAGCAACGCGCTTCCACACAAACACTTCAATAGCGCACATTTCTCTAGGTTAAATCAATTGAGCGGCCATGTAAAGTTGCTACTACATACATCTTTCAGATGATAAAGCATATTTGAGGTTGATGAATGATAGGTGAGCGTTTGGATGTCCTGCCCGATTGTATTCCACATAGACCAGCCGTTAACAATCTGTCCATCACGGACTGCGAGTCTCTAGTTCGAAGACTCGTTCTCGCCCCTACAGTGCAATTCGGCTGGTATAACTCCGCGCTAAATATCAGGGTGAAAGTCATCATAGCTTGCGTATATAGACCAGCTCCCAACCCAACTTTGAGAATAGATTAACGGCGATATTTTTTTTATCGCCGATAAGTATAAGTCTCATTAACGCACGCCACGTATAACGCCGATAACGGCCCAACACTATTTAAAATGATATATAATATAGCAATGATGCATTAATAATTAGTTTAAAAACAATGATCTAAAGCAAGAGAAAACATATGAATTTATTGAACAAAACTGTTAAAATACATAATGTATAATAAACAATAGAGCTAATGTAGATTATGCATAACAACAAAAGACTGCAGGGGACGCTGACGGCCTGATTATTATTTTTACACATTACTGCGCGATCTAATCGTTGTTTGATATTGACCAAGCACCATTTAATTCAAATGTCCACTTAATCTTTAATATTTGGCCATTTCTTTAGGACAGAAATGCTATAGCCGCTGTTATTAGATGAAGATGTGGACATCAAAACATGCAAACTTTAAAATCGCGATGTATTCAGCTGTGTTTGCGTAGATTTATAAATGACCTACCTTACAAATCTGATGAAATGGCGCACGTTGCCTTCCCTGATTAACGTTATAATTAGGGATGGGTATCGTTAAGGTTTTAACGGTATTACTACTCTTATCGATACTGCTCATCCATTTGAGGTGAACTGAAAAACAGCACAGATAGATTGATGGACGGAGAGTGAAGCTCTGAAGCGTTCAGTCAGTGTGTTTCGGAGAATGAAAATGTATCTGTGCTAAACTTATACTTAGCCTCCAACTCACACACTGGCGAGTAAAATCCGAGATGTATTAGCCATTGGCTAATATTAGAAATGATTTAATCGCCCAGAGTGAAGATTAGTCGCATATGCAAGTGATTTACTCGCAATGTAGAAGGTTGGAACTGCATCGCATAGAATTATTTAATTAAATCATTGCGTTTGTGAATTCAGTTATGCTTAATTATGATTTTAAATTGGTTTAATATATCATTCAGCCTTGGAAAATACTCTAATAATGTGTTTTATGGATTCTCGTCCGTGAAATGCGCCACTTCCGGTATTTTGCCGGTTAGCCGATGCTATAGTCGACGATTTTTAAAAAACGACTAGTCGACTAAAATCAATGAATCGCGACAGCCCTACCCAGTAAGGTTTTTTTTTTAAGTCTGTTGTGCATATTATAGTTCAGGTGTTGTGAGATCACTTTTCACTAGCAACCTTGTGGTTTCAGTTCCTTTTACACATCATCGCACATCCTAAAATCAAATTGATTATAAAAGGAATGTTATTAAAGAAATGGTTCACACAAAAAACTGAACATGTACTTGCCCTCAGGCCATCCGATATGTAGATGAGTTTGTTTCTTCATCAGGTTTGGGGAAATGTTACATTACGTCACTTGCTCACCAATGGATGCTCTGCAGTGAATGGGTGCCGTGAGAATGAGAGTCCAAACAGCTGATAAAAACATCACATTGAGAAGACAAAAGCTGCATTTTTGTAAGAAACAAATCCATCAAGGCGTTTTAACTTCAAACCGTCCCTTTTGGCCAAAATATCCATAATATATATCCATAATATGGATTCCATATCCTCCAGTGAAAAAGTCCATCACCTGCTGTCTCTCACATCAAAATTCACATCCACATTTTTGTTTAGAGCTGTTGAGGACCGTTTTGGCTCGTAAACGGTGTTTGATCTGATTTCTCTCCTGATTCAGACCAAGATGACTTCACTGGAGGAAGTGTTATGTATTATGGACTCATATTCTAGCCAGAAGCAAAGGTTTGCAGTTAAAACATATTATGATGGATTTGGTTCAATCCGTGTATTCGCTTGTCTATGGATTGATTTATTGAGATGAAAATTATGAACCGAAATGTATGCAGGTGAATAATGGCTGGTAGATGAGCTTGAGTTATAAGGACAAATCTGTGTTTACATGGAAATTGTCATAACCAGACACCAAGATGTCAAATGTTTGAGGTGGGCTCTTTTTACTTTGGCCCTTAAACAACATTGAATGGGTAAGTTACAGAACGTAAGAGAGTTGAAGCCATTTCCCTTAATATGATCTTCTCTCTGTGTTTTATTCCTTCCTTCATCCAGCCTAATTTACACAAGGCTGCTTATGTTTCTTCATGTTGCAGTGAGTCATAGAAAGTGTCTTGTTATGGCAGGGCTTAGAATCAGGGCAGAGCACTAAAGCCTAATGTGATCTGCACTCTGTTTGCTTTTCTGCTACCAACGTCATCTTACACAAGCTCATCTGCTGCCATACCTGCTGCTTCCAGCTCACAATCACATAACTCCTAATCAGTCAGTATACATGTATGTGTATATATATTCATTTTAATGTAGTATTTATTCCAGTGAGTGTGTTTTAATTACATGTGGCTGTTCAGTAGGGCTGCAGATAATGATAATTTTTATTGTCGACTAATCTATCGGTTATTTTTCAATTAATCCATTTATTATTTTCTCATCAGTTGATTCATTATTTAGTTAAACTATCAATAAATAATAACAGTAACTTCTGCCATTAATCTTTTATTTTATTCAAATGTTTTCTCATAATTAATACTTTACAAAACATGTACAATAATAACAACAACAACAAAGAAAGAAAGAAAATAGAGAAAAATAAATAATAAAAAAATGCAAGAAAGAAAATAAAAATAAGGAAAGAGAGAAAAAGAACAAATAACAATAAATACAAATAAGAAAAGAGAGAAAAATAACAATACATATTTAATAAAAAATAAAGAAAGAGAATTACAGGGCAGTGATACAGTCAATAGAAATGCACATTATGCTGTATTCACAGCTCTGTTTGGGACTGACAGCAGTTGCTTACAGGTGAGAGACTTAATATTTTATTTATTCAGCAGATTAAAACATCTTGAATACATATCTGTATATGAATGAACAGCTGAAGTCACAACCGCATTCAGGACACGAGAGCGACAGAATCAAAAATGGCATCATAACACCGGGAAGTTTTATCACAGCTGACAGCCCGTTTTTAAATAAACGAGCCCAGTCGAGGCTTGTCCTATCCATTACACATTAAACAACTAACAATGATTTTAAAAGCTTTGTTGGCAAGTGCATATAGCGCGTTTGGTGCGCGTCTCACAGCTCTTGCGATCTCGCCCATGGCGCTGACGGCAGCTCCGGTGATGAACACGAATAATTTCTCCGTCTCTGTCTCTGTGAGTGCATTAAACCCGTCATGACTATATAGAAAACTCAGTGCAGCTTTGAATGCGGTTGTGAATCCTGACAATGTAAAGGCATCAGTTCGGCTACATATAAATGTGTTCTGACGGTCGTATGATAATATAATGCTCTATGAAGTGATGATGCCATACTATCCTTTACCTTCTGCTCTAGAGTATTGTTTGTGTTAAACATGGCAAAAAAAACAGTCTTAAGTAGGGACAACTGCAGGCTCTCGCAATGGGCGTGGCTAAAGGTGCGACGCGTCGACGCACTCCATGCTAATCGACGTAATCGATGACGTCGACGAATCGCTGCAGCCCTACTGTTCAGTTAGTATTAAATTGTTATTAATAGCTCAGCTGTAATGCACATGTTCTCTGTAGAGTGCTGGTGGCCACATGAGTCGATGGTCAAATGCACTTCTTGGTCTGAGTGCTCGTCTGGTAAGGTATCAGTGCAAGCAAAGTAGGTATGTAAATGTAAACAGGCAGGACATCTGCTCTGTGTCATAATATTGGGTCTGTGCATTGCATCTTGAAGTGTAACAGCAGCCTGATGGAAAGTAACAATGAACTAAAGCAAAAATCCCATTTTGTCCATATGGGATAACTAAATCCCAATTGTCCTTGAAAATTGTCCTTGATCTTTTGACATGCAGAGCTGGGTATATTACTAAATTTTAATCCATTACTGATTCTAAATTGCATGACAAAAATTGTAGTTCGTAACATAATCCATTGCATTACACATTTTAGGTAATATAATCAGCTACTTTTAGATTTCCTTTGACACATCTCGTTTTTCACATTGATTTTAAATAGGACAGTCTTGTACCATATTGACATAAAAATAAAAAGAGTAAGAAAATATATTCCATTTGTAGGGCCCTAAGAAACCTGTTTTTATTTTTCCAAAATTCTGTTTTATTTTTTTCTAAATTCAGTTTTTTCCTTTACATTTCTTTTGGTTTACTTTTTTTGGGACTTCTTTTTAATGGTCAGATTTAATTTTATTAATAAAAAACCTGTCTAATTAATTAAAATCATAAAACTTATACAATTTAACATTAATTTATTAAAAAGTGTAACAAAAATGTTGAAAACAGGACAGAAAAAAGCTAATTACTTCTGAATTATGGTGTTTTTAATGTTAAAATCTTGGATGTCAGAGAACAGAACAATTTGACCCCTTTAATAATAATGGGCGGAGAGAGAGACATTGCAAGCTCATAGACAGGCGTGTGTTCGACCAAACCCCCCCACGAGATTTCAGTTCCGAAATATGTCACCTTTTTGATCGCTTGTGAGTTTGCAGGTATGCATTAAGTACCTAGTCATGTAGTCTGTGTCTGTCCACTTTTCAAATACTTGAGTTTGTGATGTTGTACTTCTTCTAGCTGGTTGGTTTGGTCTGTAGCTTAGAACTTTTTCCTAGAGACCTTTTTTAATTAGACAAATTAATAGGGAAATAGGTTATACTTTAGAGACCAAGGTCACTGAGAGAGTGAGCAGTCTATAGCCTTTCGTTATATCAATCAAATGGCAGTAGTGAGCAAACCACTCTTTGTTTGCTTGAGTAATTACATGAACAACAGTGTTTACTTATGATCAATGTTTTTTCATTTAACATTCTTTAGATAAAGGTGTGTTCTCAGTAGTGATCGACTGATATTGATTTTTTTTTATAACCGATACCGATTATTTGTACGTTTATAACCGATATGCAGAACCGATATTTATTTACTTTTATAAAGTAAATAAATAACAGAGTGAAGTCCATTCTTCACTTTGGTTTTTCCTCTTTCAGTCATCTTAACAACAACAAAAAACTGTTGAAAATGAACATTTTCATGTAAAATTTAATCTTAAAATTACAACAATAAAAACATTTTATTTATAAAAAGCATCATCAGCAACACTGATATTAACAATAAGCAAAATAATGTCTAATGTTTTCAAATGGAGAAAATAAAGGACAGAAGTCATATCAACTTCATTTTAAACTACAGTTTTAGGTTTATAAGCTGTTTAATAGACTAAAGAGTGAAGAATAATTCACTGAATAATATTCTCTGGAATATTGAAATAAGCTATAACAAACAAAACATTGTATTTTATTGCATTTCTTAACTGGCAAGTTTTATCAGAGTTATTAAAATGTTTTTGTCATTCTAAATTATGAAAACCGCTGACAGCGCGGTTTATCTCTGCATTTACACAGAACTATACTCAAACTGCGATCGCTTGCGGAGATAAATAATTTCGATAGAGATGTATTTATTTAGATGTTTATTGGCGAAATAATGGTTCTATAGTAAATTTTAATATAATTCAGCGTGTTTCAAACAAGTGAATCTTGTATAAAGTTACATGCGGTGGCCGTGCTGGAGCTTCTCCTGAGTGAACAGGTGCCCACTGCTCCAAGTGTGTGTGTACTTGGATGGGTCAAATACAGAGAACACATTTCACTGCTGGTTATACTCTGTATGTGACAAAAAAAATATATAGTTTTTTTTTTTTCAAAACCGATATCCGATAATGGTAAAATGCTTAAATATTGGGAAAACTATCGGTAAACCGATATATCGGTCGATCTCTAGTTCTCAGTAGCTTATTAGTTTTTGCAGGAATATCGCACCTAGTCTGATTAATTAGTCAACTGTTGAAAAACTTGGCATTGTATCTGCAGATGTAAAAATAGTACTTGGCAAATACAAAACATGTTTTCCATCTTCAAAGCATTTCCACATGAAATATTGAATAAGATGTTATGCTGAGTAACCTCTCAACTCTACATTAGCAAAGGAAACAGCTCATCCTCAACACTAATAGCCAAGAAAGTGATTGCTTGTGTGAATGGGGACTTTAATGAACAACTTAACTAAATTCGCAATTGCAGTTGACACATGTTCCTGACTTAAGCATTTTTGTGTTTACTTGGCCGTCTGGAATTCTCCATGAGAGTCCAGTATCCACACAAAGCACTCGATATCAGTGCTTCTGTACGTTAAAATTTTGACTTTTTTATATTTAGAATTAGGGCTGCACGATATATTGCATGCGATAGTAATGCGCATCTCGTCAGTAAAGACGATTCTGTGATTAGCCATAAATCTCCATCAGCTGTTTTCAAATGGAGCGGAATTTAATACACAGAGCCATAGTTCCCTGACAAGCTACGCAATTCGCGTTCAGAATCGCAGATTAATCGCATGCAATAGTGAACATGAGATTGCGTAGCTTGTAGGGTTGGGTATCGTTTGGGGTTTTTACGATACCGGTGCCAAATCGATACTTTTAAAACGGTACCGGTGCCTGAACCGGTACTTATAAAAATTTAAAATTACCAATTAATAATTGGATTGGCCATTAGCACTAAACACATGGGCCCGGTTTCACAGACACACAGACAGGGCTTAGATTAACCCTAGACTACACCTCTCTTTATCAAAAATGTTGATTATTCACTTTTTCTAAATCTTCATCTTTCTCTCCTTCTCTTGCTAGCTTGGTATTTATTTGAACAATGCCTGAGACTTGGTGTTACGAGCACTTCCTCTGTCTGTTTGCCTCTTCAAGATTAATCGCTTTATGTATTCCCCAATTGTAAGTCACTTTGGACAAAAGCATCTGCAAAATGGCTAAATGTAAATGTAAACCAGGATTAGATCATAGTTCAATTATTACATTTAAGTAATTTTTATAAACGCGCTCTGTGTTTATAAAAAACACTGAGCACTAGGTTCATGTCTGGTCTGTGAAACCCGGGGGGTGATGTGTTTTTAATTCATACTGGACACTAGAGGGCGCCCTCGCACAGAAACCCCACAGATCCAGTCACAGAAGTAGCGAACTCTTTTTCCACCGTGATATGGATAAGTAAACAGAAGATATAAATGTTTTGAATGATAAAATAAATACAATAAACATTCGACTACGACTGTATAGTTTATCTGTGTTATTCAAGCCATCTCTGGTATTTTCATAATAATTAAGTATATTTATAATCCATTGCTAATCGATGTATTAGTAGCCCATGGAGTAGTAGTAGCTTAGCTAACGTTAGTTAATGGAAGGTCGTCAGAGCAAATGTAATGCTGCATTCACGCGCTCCTCAGATACTCACTTTCCCCCGAGTTGTGCTTTTAAGTCTGAATGTGAAAACCGCACACTCGGGTTACTATAAAGATTAGTTGGACTTGTATTATTAGAGCTTTTTGAATTGAGTTCATGTGCATTTTCTCAGTCGGAAAATTATTTTGCACGTGTGGTGCCGGTGATGATGCTTCTTACGGCCGTTTCGGAGAAACAAAGGACAAATATTTCAACCGATCGCTCAGGCATGGCACCGAAATGAGGCACCGAAATCTGCGTTCTGATTCGGTTCGGTACATACCGGTTCCATAGGTACCATGTTGGTACCGGGTTTCGGTACCCAACCCTAGTAGCTTGTCAGCGATCTACGGCTCTGTGTATTAAATGCCGCTCCATTTGAAAACAGCTGATGGAGATTTACAGCTAATCACAGAACCGTCTTTACCGATGAGATGCGCATGACTATCGCATGCAATATATTGTGCAGCCCTATTTAGAATGTCATCAAAGTGTCCTACTATCCGTTCTCTTTTGGCCATTCAGTTGTTTTATTCATCCTTTGTTATTGGTCCAAGTTAGCCAGATGTTTCACACTAAACAAGCTTGTGTGAGATGTTGATTTAGGTTCTCATTTGGGCTTTTAGACGGGTCACTCCAGGATAAGAAGTAGCTGTGTGTCAGTGATGGCCTTCCTGACCGCTCATCTCATTAGCTGCCGCTTCCAAAATGAATGTTTAATTAAAGGTGCTTTAGTGGAGCGGCAGACTCATTCTTCACAGTGAAAGTCACAGACTGTTACAAAAATACGCAGAGCAGATGAGTGCCCTCTCAAACTGCCTTTGTTAAATAACTCTGAATTAAGAGTAAATTTAGCCATGGAGCAGCAAAGAGAAGCATCCTGCAGCTGTGGCTCAGATCTATTTGCCGTTCTGCTTTGGTCACCTCAGCAGATATTTACAAGCTTTTCTGTGTAATTATCAGCTCTGAGAAGAGATACGGCATCACTTGCTCTCCGATTAATTTGATATACTTGATTAGCCGCCTTGTTCTGCTGTTGTGCTGAGTTATTACAGTCTGTGTTTCATTATCTCTATAATGTGGATTATTAGCACAAAAAATATTATTAATTCACAACTGAAAGAGAGAGTCATGCGGCACAGAAGCTTTTGAGTTTTGCACAATACAGACCATGTCCTGTGTTAGATGTCCCTCTGCATTGTTTTTCTTTATCATTTTTTTCTTTCTTTTTAACAATACAGCTCTGTTTGCTGTATTTAGTTGTGCCAAAATATATTGAATTCCAAATCATTTACTTACACAGCCTTACAAGTAGTGTTAAGTTTGTCAGCTGTTTGTTTTTTGGTTTAGTCTTACTTTTGGGTTAGTTTTCGTAAAAATGTTTAGGTTAAAGTCAGTTAAGAATTCTGTGGTTGAACTGATATTTTTCTAAAAATTGTAATTGTTGTTACTGGTCTTGATTTGTCTTTTGAGAAATGTATTTTTACATTTCATTAGAATTATTGCACTTTCACCTAAAAGCACAAATCAAGAGAATGTCAACTCAATCACATGGTTTATTTTACTCATTTACTCATCTAGTTTCCTGATTCATAATATTACCGTGCATCTCTACATTATGTAAAACTCATAAGCTAAAACACCAAAATTCCTACAAATGTCCTGGTTACCAATAATTCTAGATTATGCTAATGTTTTAAAAAGTTTGATAGCAAACAGTTGTCACTGTTTTAATGATTACATTTACACTAATTATAAGGCAGATGCTTATTTAATATTTCACCTTACTTCAAAAACATACGCAAAATGGCCATTTCAAAACATGTTGATAGTAACATCCCCCAGTTCACTCAAAGGATTGTTCAGGATGTAAAAAGCAACACAGAAACTAATTAAAATGTGTTTTCAAAACCGAAATGAATCTCCTTGACCACAGATAAAGCTGTAAGACATATTGTGAACTGGTTGTATGAGCTATACTATACAAAAATTGTGCACACACAAAAAAAACCCAAAAAACTTTTGAAGCATAGAAGCAAAGGCCTCTCTCTGAAGTTCTTATTCGAAAATATGATCAAAATAGCTACATAAAGATATAATGTTTGTGAATATTTCAAAGTTTTCGCTGCTGGAAAAGGTGGTTAGAGGTGTTTAAAGGCATGAAATGCAAATTCACTTCAGTGCAACGTTTGTTGATACTTAAAATTACAGATCTTATTGAGAATGAATTATCCATGAGTGTTTTATAATGGGGTCCAAATACAGAAGAAAATATCCATCTCTACTTCTGTTTCATTCCCACTTTAGATATGTGCTGTGCACTGTTTACTCAATAACATGACAAACAACAGAAATGACTGGTGATTTATATATGCATCATGGAACAATGGCAGCTTGGTGTTTAACAGCTGCCATTAAGTTTTCTGGGAAGTTCACAGTGGAAAGTTAACAGGAACGTTTGCTTTGTTGAACCGTTTCAGGCCACCAAAATTAACTCCAAAAAACATTAACTCCTTCATTTGGCCAGATTTAGTTTGAAATTGTCACACTCGTTTGTTCTTCGATTAAATTAGGGCCAAGCTTTTGTCTAAATGTGAGTTTTTTGTAATAAACTGTTAATGTTAAAGAAATTTAATAGTAGTTAACAGCAATGCTACTCTATTCTTTAAAAGTTTTCTTCTAACAGATCTAGGAATCGGTTAACATGGATTCATAATCACAGCACAGTGGCATCGGTTTTGAAAAAAGCAGCTCAAGATGTTCATGTTGGCACACAGAATGAATTCCAGCGTCTTACTCTTGTTAAGTGCAGAGGGGAAATGGGATGGAAACACGCAACGGTTCAGTCAAAAGATTCAGACTGTAATTGAACGCATGTGTTGTCAATGGGGTTGGGTGACGTGGCTGTGTAACATCCAGGAAGGAGATTTCTCAGCCGCCTCTGGACAAGAGTCAATGGGAGATGCTCAGCACAGACACCATCTGTCACAGAGGCTCAAGGTTCAGAGTAGGAGAGAATATTTCCAGTGTGCTGCTGCAGAAACATTTGCATAAAGCACAAGGTTGACTGAGAGTTTGTCTATGCAAAGAGCCGTCACATGTTCCACAAACCAAAGCAATTAAGCGTTGTTAAGTGCTAGGAAATTCAACCGCTCAGGGAATCTGGGACTGGGTTTACAAAGGATTCTTAAGAAATAAATTATTCTTTTTAAATGTTAATTTTAAACGGGTCCTTTTTTCTATTGTCAGTAGTGCAATGATACATGAAGTACAGTTCACATGGAAGTCACTTTCAAACCAAGCGTCTTCCTGTTGGTCAACACTGCGACCAACTTGAACATTAGTGGAATCTGTGTGGGGAACTTTTCTGCCCTCACGTCATGCGAAATTCTATTGTGTGCATTTTTATTGAAATTACTGAATTTTTAGGATTCTTCTGAAGACAATTTATCGATACTAATTGATTGAAGAATTTATTGGGTTGTTTCAAATATTAAGCATCATAACATAACATTATATACATCTGATAATGTAAACAATCATGGTGAATTAAAGAGCCTGTCTCTAGATGGAGACATCCAAACATCTAAAATAACCATTTAAAAAACAATGCCGAGTGTTGAACTCCAGTCAAGCCAGAAAATAGCCTAGTCTTCATGCATGCTTGTGATTTAGTATGGTAATCTGCAAAATATGACATTTGCAATGTTTTTCCATTAAGTTGAACAGTGAGTCTTTGACGAGAACCAGCATACAGTCAGATAATGCCAAAAGCTGTTTTTTTTTTATTTCTTTGTTAAGAAAATATTTTGCTCTGAAAATTTGGCAATAATTGCAATCAGGAACATTCTTACGAAGATAATTTATCTTAAGAAACTTCTTAAAAATAGGGTTGGGTGATAAAATAACATAATTATTGTGAGATTATTTTCTTCGATAAAATTATAACAAGAATTCAATATTATGTTTATGCGCCAAAAGCGCAACGAAACAGCAATAGTTATTTGAAGAGCACCCCTTCCTTGTGTGCACATTTTGCTTTCACTTTCAAATTTGCAGCAATTTGGCGTAAAGCAACTGTTCATTTTTAGTTTGTTTTAGTTTTCCCTATTTTCCCGCTTTTAAATAGCTTGTAAAATCGCCGTGCATATTTGACTTTATTAGTAAATTAGCTTCAATTGCTTGAATGCAATACAAGCAACAACAAAATACAACGTCAAACTCACTGTTGTCTAAATGAACTCAATTATTAAGTATAAAAAACTAAAACGACAGTGCGGGACGGTGCCGCAGGTTGGCAAGTGATATAACTGATGTTGCGGCTTCACACCAGTAGAACCGCCAACACCGTGTATCGCAGCAACACTAGAAGCAAACAACTGCCTTTAAACTGAAAAGAAATTAAGATTTTAAATTGATCATAATAATTATTGATATCGACTGATATGAAAAGTTTTACCGGGATCATTTTTTGGGCCATATTAAGGCTAAGCCCTACTTAAATGGAAACCTGGACATTAGCGGAATCTGTGTGGCGAACTTTTCTGCCCTCACGTCATGCGAAACTCTGTTATGTGCATTTCTATTGAAATTACTGGATTTTTTGGATTCTTCCCGAAGACAGAACTTAGGGAAAATTGAATTCCTGAAATGAATGTTGTTAAAAAATCATCATAAATATCCACTTAAAGTTAGGAAAACCTTCAACTTGCCTTGAATCCCTAAAGTTCAGATGTTTTGTGAGGCCATATTGCCAAGCCCTACTTAAAAAAATAACAGTCTCATACAGTTTGTGCGTCTGGCCTGCAGACCAAAAAGAAAGTCAGAAAGCAATAGGAGTTCAATAGTAAGTGATTTAGCTCTCATGTGCTGTGAAAGTGCCTCCCGTAATGAATTGTTTGCTGCACACTAACTGAATTAATAATGATTTTGGCAGAGTGTTATGCCTTCCCATCAGGCCCTCGGCTTCTTCAGCATACTGTTTTCCATAAGCTTTAAGATTCTGTCACTGTTTTACCAATAGCTTGTATGATATTATCTATCGCTGTAGGTGAAATATTAAACGGCAACAATTGTTGATGTTTCTGGCCTGTCTGCATGACTGTCACACTGACCGACCCGTTTCTCATCTCTTCCAGGGCTTCGACCCTCCCCATCAGAGTGACACACGCACAATTTACATAGCAAACAAGTTCCCACAGCATGGCCATTATATTCCTCAGAGGTTTGCAGACAACAGGATCATTTCCTCCAAGGTAAGAGCAGATTCTTCTGAGAGATTGAATGTGAAAAGGTCAAAGATCCCATCACGTGTGCATGCATTTCCCTGCTCCTGTTGAGAATTTGGCAGTAAAATCCTCCACACTGTTTTGCTTTCTCTTTGTAGTACACCATATGGAACTTCATACCCAAGAATTTGTTTGAGCAGTTCAGAAGAATCGCCAATTTTTATTTTCTCATCATCTTCTTGGTTCAGGTAAGCCCAGATCGTCCTCGTCTTTCCCAGCTCTCAGCTGAGTGTGCCGACACAGCAGAGCTGATGTACCTTGAGAACGTAATTAGCCTCAAAATGAATTTCGAAAAGGAATGTGTAGGCTAATATGCTTTTGAAACAGCAGTTCCCAAACTCCTAATCTAATTTACGTTCACAATATTTTGTGAATGCAATTGAGATAATGAGTTTGAGAATTGCCATTTGCAAATATGTCAACTTTTTGGTAATGTAAATTATCTTAGGCATTTGTGGATCATATTTTTTAAACATGTTTTGAGACTATTTTAGCTCCGAAATCCTTGGCCCGAAAAAATAATACAGGTTCAGCAACATCAGTGTTGGAAACGGTTCCTGTAAGTAAAGATTGTTCACTACAAACACATTGGTCGTGTTAAACTACAACACAACAGCAAACAATGTCCACATATTGCTGGTGATGTGTCATCCAACTGACAGTCATATGAGCATGAAATCATGCTTGCCTGAAGTAACACATTATATTATGCTCTGAATTCACTCTCAATCGCATGGATTCCTAATGAAACGATTGGATTTTGCCTGGGAAAATTTGCAGAACTATGGAACATGTGACTGCACCTTTAAAGGGATAGTTCACCCTAAAATTTAAATTACCAATGATTTACTCACCCTCAAGCCAGGTGTATATGGCTTTCTTCTTTCAGACCAATACAATCAGAATTATATAAAAAAATGCCCCGCCTCCTCCAAGCTTTATAATAGCATTGAGTGTTGCTCGAGATTTTGAAGCAAAAAAGTGCATCCCATTCTACGCAGTGTGTACGGAACCGAACTGAACAACTAGTTGTTAATGACGTATTTAAACGTGCATCAATGTCTTCGTATGTATGTGAGATGTAGGGCTGCAACAACTAATCGATAATATCGATTAGTATCGATAATGAAAATAATCGACAACGATTCTCATTATCGATTAGTCGGGTCTGCCCACAGTGCACGTCTAACTTCAGCCTGTCGCGTCAAATTAAAGCACCGAATAACGCATTTCGCATGGAGAAAATGCATCTAAAATAGTGGAGGAAACCGAATGGATGCTGCGGGAGAAGTACGTGATCCAAGCTGCCCAAAACATTTTAAATTTAAGTGATGCATTAGTGTAATGGCTTGCCCTGACAGGTGCTTTGATAGATGCGTGTTCGTCCTCAGCGGACATATCCTCATCTGTAAATGTCACAAATTCACGTGAGTATTTCCATTTTTGCATAAAGGTCCGTCCTGATAGTAAATCTTTACTAAAGGAGCGCCAGCGCCATCAGACAGACGGAACACAGTAGAGAGGAGAGGAGTTGTAGCTACTCAGTGCAAAAACATACAATTTTTATTAAATTAAGGTTAAAAAATAGTCAACATGTAGCGCACGTATTTTATGAGGGTAGGAACTGTAAAGGGATACAGTGTGTAATTTTGAATATAAATATCAGACGCTCCATAACCGCCTTTTACAGGATAAAGAAATGACAGTAAGACGTGACTGTGATCAAAGTGAACGTGTTCCTGCAGAACATTATTCTTACCTGTTGGTTAACACTGAGTTTGTGTTTTTATTCGTCTTTATTATATTTATTATTACTAACATTTTTAATGTAGAGATTTAAACTATATTCACCATACAGTGCCTAACAAATTTATTAAAACACTTATGTAAGGTTTTAAACAAATCATGTAAGGTTTGTGCCACTGCTGCTCTAATCTAAAAGTATTGGTGATTATCAAAGTAATTTTTTCAGCTTTCTGAATTGGTTAGTCCTCCAATATGCGTAAGCTCTTTAGCAACAGTAGTAGGCTATTTCTAATGCTATGATTTGATTATTGCTGTTATCTATGAAAAACAGGCATAACAAATAGTAAAGCACTTTATAGTGTTTTTTTATATATATATACCCAATTACAGTCAAAAAGTACATCAACAATGCCAGCAAGAATGCAAGCTGTTATGAAAGGCATAAGAGGACATTTTTGTTATTGTGAATTAATACTAGCCTACTTAGTTATTTGTTTTTGACAGATTCCCACCGTATTTGTTTTCTCTTTATTATGGCAAGTGGTCTCCTAAATTGTTAAGCACTGTTTTCATAGCCTTCAGTTGACACGTTTCTTTGAAGGACATTGGGCAGAATGTGGAAGTGTGTTTTGTCAATAAAAAAATAAATTGCCCCCCCCCCCTCTGATTAATCGGAAAAATAATCGGCCAGCTAATCAATTATCAAAATAATCGGTAGTTGTAGCCCTAGTGAGATGCAAGAAAATAACAGTGAAAGAAGTCTTAACCGTAGCACATTTTGACACAGGACTAGTTGCGCTCACAAGCCCTGCAGTAAAGTGTCAGTGTTGCCAGATCTTCGTAGAAAAACAACAACAAAGACAAGCACAAAAAACACTAAAACACCCAAATGCTTTGTTTTATAACACCAAAAACAAAAATCATATGTCTCATATCAGCAACAGACCACTTTACTAACTCCATAAAGTGCCTAGCTTTATGAGCTAAGACCAAACAACATGCCTAAAAGCGTTTGTATATATGAGGACATGGCAACACTGCAAGGATTAGCAATGCAGATAATTTTTGCCACCGCCTTTAATCATATTTGCTAAGGGTACCAATAATTCTGACCACAATTGCATATGTATATGAGGGATATATTTTTGTTAGTTTAAAATCTGACTATAATTTTAATGTTATTTTAATGCAAACAGAAGAGCATAGTGCTGCTAATTTTGTTTATTGTTTGTTGGTTTTCAATATATAACTAGGCGAAATGATTTCAGTCTATGTGTGAGTACTTTTTGAGCACATTTGAATAGAATTATGATAATATTGATAACCATTATAATTTTGGTCACTTTAATTGTGAAATAAAATTTTCATACAGTTTCATCTTTATGAGGGTGAGTAAATGATGACATTTTATTTTATTTTAATCTTTTACATTGAAATATTATGCCCAAGTAGTAACATCATCTGCACTCCTCCTACAAGATGGCCATATGCGACTCTGGAGCACAAAACCAGTTATAAGTAGCACAGGTATATTTGTAGCCAACAATACGGGTATTACAGTATGGGTCAAAATTATAGATTTTTCTTTTGTGCCAAAAATCATCAGGATATCAATATTCATGTTCCATGAAGTAGTGTTGTCAAAAGACCCGGTACTTCGAGACCAAGTCGGTACAAAAAAAAATGAAAACGTCACAGTACCAGGTCTTTTAAAGTACCGGTGGTACCGAGAACCCGGTCAACCCGGTTCTTGACGCGTACGGCCGTATGATTTCGCGACGCAGAAAACACGGACGGAATCGCGGAACCTAGTTTAAAAATGGAATTTAGAGTTTAACACAGAATGTCATGAAATTTGTTAAGGTTTGGATGAATTAATCAAAAGTAGGTTCATTATACTTTAATCAAATCGCGATATGGACCACTATCTGTAAATATTAAACCGCAAAAGTCGATTCAAATCTGAATCCTGCTTGTTCTGCGAGTTTCTGTGCGAATGAATGAATGGCAGACACGCAGTTTTGTTTACTAACGTCACATACATTTAAGTGCGTGATGCTCGCAGTGATTTCAGCGTCTGCCGTCTAAATGAGGACATAATGTCATACTATGTCATGACTCTTGACATACTTTTGCGGCTTAATATTTACAGATACTGGTCCATATCGCGATTTGATTTAAGTGTAATGACCTACTTTTGATTCATTCATCCAAACAATACATAAACAACATCTACAGAACTGCTCTGAGAGTCACTTCCCGAGCATTTTAAACTAGTATGTATTTTAATTAGCATGTTTTTGTGTTTTGCTTTGGTACCGAAATTGATACCGAGAACCGTGGATTTTCAATGGTATCTGTACCGAATACAAGATATTTTGGTACCGAGACAACACTACAATGAAGATATTTTGAAAATGTCCTATCATAAAAATATAATAAACTAAATTTTTGATTAGTAATATTGCTAAGAACTACATTTAGACAACTTTAAAGGCAATTTTCTTAATATTAACAATGCAGATTAATTTCCACAGCCTTCTTTGATCATATTTACCAAGGGTGCCAATAATTCTGACCACAACTGTATGTCTGTGGAGTGTAAAGTCAGTATATGACACTGCATACTACAAGTCTGCCCTGATTCTAACCAGATCCTCTCTCTTCCTTACAGTTAATGATAGACACACCCACTTCCCCTATAACTAGTGGACTTCCCCTATTTTTTGTCATCACAGTAACTGCCATCAAACAGGTGAGCGTACGAGCATATTTTGGCAGCTCATGTTCACGAATCATGTATGCAGTGTTGTGCCAGTTTGATTGCAGGATAACCGATTAGTTGTCATAATCCCGCTCACAAATACAGGGATATGAAGACTGGCTGCGGCACAAAGCTGACAATGAAGTGAACGGAGCACCTGTGTTTGTCGTGCGCAGCGGCAGTCTGGTCCAAACCCGATCCAAGAATATCAGAGTGAGTTTCAGCCAACGCCACCGGGATCCCATTACTAATCATGCCAGACCAACAACAACAGATGTTTTCAAATATTAGAAACACTTTCATATCCCTACGGTCATGTTAATAAATACAGTGACTTTAGATTCAGACATCCTTGTCATGTCACGTGGGTTGATGTTCCTCCTGTGTTCTCGTAGGTAGGTGATATTGTGAGAGTAGCCAAAGATGAGACGTTTCCTGCAGATCTGGCGCTCTTATCATCAGATCGGGCCGAGGGGACGTGCCACATCACCACTACCAGCCTGGATGGAGAGACTAACCTGAAGGTCTGTGTTTTCTGCTCATAAACAATAGCATCTCACTGAATTTCTCAGAGCAGTTACTGAATAAACATGTGACTCACCAAAGTTGTTGTTACTTTCAGCAACGCCCTTCTCAAAGCATGTACTGAAGGCTTGTGGAACTAAACTCTGAGTGTATTTTCTGACTTCTGCTGTCTTTTTTTTACCTCCCTGAGCTTGTGAAAAACGTGCAGCGAGGAGCAATCACACTGAGTGAATGCTGAGTAATGTCTGGATTAGCCATGCTTTAATATAGAGTATATAAATATCGAGTCGTCAAAAAGGTTTTCAGCATGTCAGGAAAGGCTGTCCAAATCGTGTGATGGAGAAGCTTTAAAATGTAAGAAAACGCTTGTTTCTAAAATAAATAAATAAAAATGTTGCATTAAAAAGATTGGCAAATGAAATTAATAATTGTTTGAAATGGATAATTTAAATCGAAATTTCAGCAAATTTTCGTGGGCAATAAATGCCCATTGCGTATTGGCAATAGTGTAGCTCACACAAGTCACTTTTAAAGCAAACCGCTTTCGTTTGTTCAGTCCGGCGAATCAGTGTGAAGGCCAGTTGCCAAGTGTGTGTGAGAATTTTTCACCCTCATGTGAAATTCCCAATTGTGTGCATTCTTATTAAAATGACTGGATTCCACCCTCAGAAACTGCAGAACAACGATAAATGCATCTTAATAAATAGATGAAACAATTTGTTTGTTTAAAGGTCATTTAAACATTATTCAGTTTGGTCAAAAATATGTTTAGAGATTCTTTCTAAAGTAGTATTTTGAGATTTTTTTTGTTTTTATTTATATAATTTTCTCTTTATACTGTAGCTATTTATTAAGGTGGTGTATTGCAATGTGCATTTTTTTATAATATTTGTGGTCTACCATTCTTTTGGAAATTATCATTTATGATTAGGCGATATGACCAAAATCTTATTTCACGATATGAGTAATTTTATTTCACGGTAATTATATATTTCACAATATAGTTATTTTTACTTTAAATAAGGTCTTTATGATATACATTTTTGATACCATATATTTCATAATTTTTGTAACTAGTGTCAATGTTAAAAAACTAATAGTAGCCTAAATTAACTAAAAAAAACAACAACAACAAGCTCACTGAATACAAGTAAACAGTCAGTGATTTAAATAAGAAACTAACAATAAAAGCAATACTAAAAAAGGACAGTTGAACAAATAAATAAGAAATGCTACATATATTTTATGAAGTAATTAAATGTATAAAAAACATTATTGTTACATAATAACAAAAGTGATTTAGTCGAGCAGTGAGAGATTTTCTCTTTTGTTGTTTGATTGACATGAATGCCAGAAAGCAGGAATATTAGACTGCTGTCACTTTAAGAGCTTCCCGAATCCAATACAAGTTTTCTTTCTCAGCCGTTTGCTTTCACTTAAGACTTAAAGGGATCCCTGGGTATTAAGACTTGAATGGCTTAATATAACGTAATTGATGTATCTTACCGAAATATGTAGTAGAAAACACATGAATGTTATTTGAAAAAATCACATCGTTTTATACATATTTTGGACTATGGGAGGCGCCATTTTTCTGATGATGTAAAATGGTTGCACTCGGTGAGCTAGAGCGCTACCTGTTGCTATTTTTACCACAACACATCTCAGAATAGACAACTGGGAAAATGAAATACTGATATGATGACCACAGCTACCGAAAGAGCTTACAGGTGGCGATGGATAGAAGTATAGGTTTAAACCAAATGCTGTACAATGGATTATTTTCCCCACAAGGAGTCTAAACGCCTCTGATATCGAGTAAGATCCGTGCTGAGAAACTCCTCTAGCGGCCGCGGCATTTTCATCCTAACAGATGGCATCCAACGTTTCTTGTCTTAGCCATTTGTACGCTCTTTCAGTAGCTGTGGTCTACTAAAAGACTCAAAGGCATCAGGGCTAAAGTGGAGAGAAAAAGAAGCGGATCTTTAGGTAGTTTTATTCGTCCACAGGCATCTTCCTATTCTTTTCTCCTCTTCTTATCGCTAGGAAAGTCTTGCATTGCTTCTCTTGTTGCCCTTTAACTGAAAATTACAACCAAAAGCCACACAATGGGGTATCGTATCGGTATTTTATTTTCTGAGTTGTGTATTCTGAGTCGTGTTTCGGTAAAAAGCCAAAGGCTACAGAAATAGGCGCCAGTAGCTCACTGAGTAATGTCATCGATGCAGAATGCACTCTGCACATAAAATAATAGCGCCCCATAGTCCAAAAACAATGTCGATTTTTTTTTTTTAAATAACATACATCTTTCATGGGTTTTCTACTACTACATATTTAAATAAGAGACATCACTTACGTTATATTAAGCTATACATGTCTTAATACCCGGGGATCCCTTTAAATTACTGTGTTTACGAGAATACTTGCAAAGATGGGCATGTTGACCCATACCAGTGTTTATTTTACCTTTCAAGGCCTATAAAGCAGCAAAAATAACTCCTTTCAATACTCTGAGTGCCATCTGCACTTGCGCATGACTTTCTGACAGCCCTGAGAAACAGTCTCTAGTGAAATGAGTTCTCTTTTGACACTGATTGCATTTCAGTGGCTTAAAATCCCTTGTTTTAACCCAGATATCTTATTTTATTTGACAAGCAGATATGTGTCTGCTGTCTATACAGTGTTTTACTAAGCAATTAATTAGAAGTGAGATGTATCAGACTGTAACACTGAACGTGTTCTCTCTGCTGATGTGCAGACACACTATGCGGTGCCAGAAACGGCGGTGTCGCAGTCGGTGTCGCGGCTGGAGTCTCTGCAGGCGGTGGTGGAGTGCCAGCAGCCCGAGGCAGACTTATACAGGTATCTTACAGAATCAGATCCACCCAAATCCTCCTCACGCACTGCTTTACAATGCAGCGCAACCACAGTCTTTTTGATGCTATTATCAGTTCTGTAAGTCCTGACGCAGCACGTTCTTTCTTCTCAGGTTTGTCGGAAGAATAACAGTAACCCAACAAGGAGAGGAGATAGTCAGGTAAGACCAGCTTCAAATCTGAGATTATTATGGTTTTGACTACCAGATTTACTTGCGTCAGCGCAAACCATCTTTTGGCGTTAAAATAGTACTGTCAGAATTTACTAAAGAAGCGCAGTGAAGAATTAGTGCTGAAAAGGCGTGGACACAGTTATTTTTGCACTTGAACTTATTGAATATGCATTTGCAGGAGTTTCCCTTTCAGACACAAAATTTATGGGAGGAGATTATTAAAATGAATCACACAACATGATTTACTAACGTTTGCACTGGTAAATTGTATGGTATTTGCGCCATTATTTAATGTAGGAATGCACGATATTGGATTTTTGCTGATATGCCGATATTTTTCAGCTCTTTTTGACCGATACCGATATATTTCCTTTTGTTTGGAAACAACACCAAGTCTCTCCTGAGCAGAAATTATAAGCAAATTATATGTAATTTTGGTTAGTTTTTAACAAGAACTTATTTGCTAGAATTAAATAAACAATAATAAAGTTTTTTTGACCGAGCTTTGAAAATAACTATAAATGAACTATATATCAATCGCTGTAGATGGTCTAAAGCAAAAGAGTTGCAGAAATTCTTCCATGTTCTATTCTTCTATGTTCTTTTATGTGTGCATTGCTAGTAAATCACTCTCCACTAAGAATTTTCCCTCCCTTCGGCGCTGTTTTGGAATTAAATATGGCCCTTTATGTTGTGTATTTTCACATTTATTTGTTTATTTATATTTTTTGGTTATTCTTTTTAGACCCTTAGGACCAGAGAACCTCCTGCTTCGAGGAGCAAGATTAAAAAACACCAAAGAAATCTTTGGTACGGCATTCACACCATTTTTTTAAAGTCCAACTTAGAACTTTTGAAATCAATATTAGTTCAAAATGGACCTTATTTATTATTAACTTGTTTTGCAACTTATGACTGCACTTTACTCCCAAAAAAGTTTGTGTTTTTAATGGTTCATCAAAATGTTGTGATGGTTTGAGTATAACTGGTGTAGTGTCATGCAGGTGTGGCGGTGTATACAGGCATGGAGTCCAAGATGGCTCTGAACTACAAGTGCAAATCCCAGAAACGCTCTGCAGTAGAGAAGTATGCGTTTCATCATTTCCATTTTCAAAGTTTCCTTCTCATTTTACCACATCATGTCTCTCGTCTCTCTTGCAGATCCATGAATACGTTTCTCATCATCTACTTGGGCATTCTGCTGTTTGAAGCCATCCTCAGCACCATTTTGAAGTATGCCTGGCAGGCAGAGAACAAGTGGAACGAGCCGTTTTACAATCAGAAGACCGATCAGGAGAGAAACAGCAGTCAGGTTACTATAAAGTCTCTACACTCAGTTATTTTACATTGAAAAGTCATACTGTGTGACACCTGGCGGCTCTTTGATGGCCCCAATACTAGTATGATTCGTTAAGACCGCTGGTGATTTTTTTTCCTTGCAGATTTTGAAGTTTATTTCTGACTTCCTGGCTTTCCTGGTGTTGTACAACTTCATAATCCCCATCTCGCTGTACGTGACTGTTGAGATGCAGAAGTTTCTGGGCTCTTTTTTTATTGGCTGGGACTTGGACCTGTACCATGAAGAGAGCGACCAGAAGGCTCAGGTCAACACATCAGACCTCAATGAGGAGCTGGGACAGGTGTGTGTGCGTGCGTGCGTGCGTGCGTGCGTGTGTGTGTGTGTGTGTGTGTGTGTGTGTGTGTGTTGAGACTGATACTGTCTGAGATGAGTAAATCTATGCAAATTTTTGCGGCCACAGGTCGAGTACGTTTTCACAGACAAAACAGGAACCCTCACTGAGAACGAGATGCAGTTTAGGGAGTGTTCTATCAACAGTATCAAATACCAGGAGATCAACGGGAAGCTTGTCCCTGAAGGAATGACAGAAGACACTCCTGATGGATCGGTGCCTTGTTTGGTAAGGTTAATTTTTACAGTTTGTAAGGATAAAGGATTTTGTCTTGGTCCATGCCATTGACTGTATAAAAACATGGACATAGTGTCCGTGACGTCACCCGTAGGTTTCTGAAAAGCACTTTTGAAGCGCGTCACTCACATATAATCGAAAATGGTTGCTGAAACCACTCCTGCCTAGCTCGACGGTGGTGACAGCAGCGGTAATTCACCTGTCACTCAAGTGGCCACGCCCTTAATTATCCAGAACTTTATGGCAGTGGTCTCAAACTCAATTCCTGGAGGGCCACACCTCTGCAGGGTTTAGCTCCAACCAGCTCCAAATCACACCTGCTTGGAAGTTTCTAGTAATCCTGAATACCTTGATTAGCTGGTTCAGGTGTGTTTGATTAGGGTTGGAACTAAACTGTGCAGAGCTGTGGCCCTCCAGGAATTGAGTTGGAGACCAATGCTTTAAAGGGATCCATGGGTATTAAGACATGTATAGCTTAATATAACGTAAATTATGTCTCTTATTTAAATATTTAGCAGAAAACCCATGAAGATGTATTCCAATTTTTTTTTAAATCGACATTGTTTATGGACTATGGGGGGGGGGGCACCATTATTTTATGTGCACAGTACATTCTGCGTCTATGATGTCAAATGGTTGCACTCAGTGAGCTACTGGTGCTTTTTACCGCAACACAACTCCAAAAACACAACTCAGAAAATAAAATACTGATACAATACCACATTGTGAGGCTTTTGGTTGTAATTATCAGTCGAAGGGCAACAAAAGAAGCAATGTAAGACTTCGCTACTTTCCTAGCGATAAGAAGAGGAGAAAATAATGGGAAGATGCCTGTGGATGAATAAAACGTCATAAAGACCCGCTTAATTTTCTCTCCACTTTAGCCCTGATGCCTTTGAGTCTTTTAGTAGACCCCAGCTACTGAAAAAGCTTACAAACGGCTGAGACAAGAAACGCTAGATGACATCTGTTAGGACAAACATGTCAAACTCAGTTTGACTCGAGGCATTTTAGAGCGCATGTTAGGACATTCATCAAAGAGGATGCATACAAGTGTTCAACTTTATTGATCATACGGTTATGCCATAATTAAAAAGATTTGTACAAAATTAGCACCATCTATAGGTGCAATTTTTACACTCTGTGTTTGGACTTCTAAGGTATATTAAATGAGAATCTTCAAATTACATAATGAAATAAAAAAATATATATTTATAAATAACTACTTCAGCCAGTTGCCAAGGCATTTCTAATTTTTCATTTTAATTGAATTGTACTAAAATAACAAATTTAATCGCAATTAATCACACCTTTTATTTGTTTTAAATGTACCTTAAATAAATACTTTTCAAGTTGTTAATACTCCAATCAACATGCGCGCTTTATGCAAATGTCTGATACAATACAACCAATACAAATTAAGCTCAGATGAGATTTATTTGTCACATACACAATTATACAGAGTATAATGAGGAGTGAAATGTGTTCTCTGCATTTAACCCAGTGGAGCAGTGGGCAGCCGACATTGCGCGCCCGGGGAGCAGTTGGGTTCGGTGCCTTGCTCAAGGGTCTCACCTCAGTCGTGGACACTTCCTGCCAGAGCCGGGATTCGAACCCACAACCTTGGGTTACCTCGGGTTTCAAGTCCAATGCTCTATCCATTAGGCCACGACTGCCCTAGATTATTAGAGCATGAAGACTAGACATGTTTCAAAGGTCATAGATGTTTTTCAAAGAACTATTCATGTCTATAAGACGCATGAAAAAAAGAAATACCGGGTTCCCATTACTTCTCTCTCTTTGCACCGAGCAATTTACACAAACCTGTTTACACTTTCGCATGACAGGGCATCTCACTTCTGAACATGCAAAATGTACATTTATTATTTATTATTAATTTTTTTGCCTCTCTGTGCTCACATACTGTATTTTGATGCAGATAAATTCTCAATAAAACTGTTTTCATTGATTATATTTTACTGTTTCTGTTGTCAGACAATGGAATGAATACAAAAAAGCGGTTGAAACGTGACCCATTAAGACTACATAACTAACTCTCCTTTACAAGATGTTAATCTGCACAAAAATCCAGATAATCGCGCCGTCGTCTGATGAAATCAAATACACATAAGATAAAGACAATATCTCTGCTGTGATTTCGGCTATACTTGCATGTAAAATTAGAGAAGCAAGCAACATAATATCTGTGTTAAAGAAAAAAAGAAAGTTGATGTATACTTTTATGGTAACAAAGTGGTTAACATTCAACCTGTTCTTTTTCATCAGTATTATTTGTGATTTGAATTTTGTGAACGGGAGTTCCTCTTTTGGTGTGCATGCTCATCCGCGGATTAGTGCGGAATTGTTCGACACATGCGCAGCACAATTGTTTGAACTTGAGTCTCTGTTGCCTTTTTCTTGCACATGCGCTATTGTACAAAAAAATGTCTGCACGCGGGACGGGGTGCGTGGCTGTCCGCGAGCCCTCCCGATGATGAAATTTACGTAATGCGGATGTGGACGGCAGAGGTATACTTTGGCCTTTACTCCTGCTGCACTATGCGGTGGCTCTGCAGCGCGCGCTTTATGCATGGAACAGAGTAGACATTTTAGAGCAGAGTAGACATTTTGGAGCAATGCAGATCATGCACTGGCGCACATGCGACCATGTCAAAATGTATCTCGCACATAACTCGGTATCGGTATTCTGAATAATCGGCTATCGTATCGGCAGAGAAATTCAGTATCGGTGCATCTCTAATAAGTAGTACTAAAAATTATAAAATTAATAAAAATAACTAAAAGCAGCAAACTTTAAAACATTTAATTAAAAAAAATAGAATTGTATCTCTATGATACTAAAATAACACTAGTTTGTGATAAATTATGGTCATATTAATTATTAAATTGTAATTTTTTATTTACTTTATATTTTAAGCTTTAAATAAAATAGGACCAGTTTTTGTGATACATGATAAACATTACAGTGGTGAACATTTTTCAACTGATTATGTTTTAAATCAAAGTGTGACAGTATTATTGTGTGTGTACACCTTTCAGAACAGGGAGGAGTTGTTGTTCCTGAAAGCCGTCTCACTGTGTCACACGGTGCAGATCAGTTATGATCAAACGGATGGGCCGGGAGACCCGTTCTCACATGCCAACGGCTTCACTCCCAGATGGAGTATTACGCCTCTTCTCCTGATGAGAAAGCACTAGTGGAAGCCACCAAGAGGTGAGAGCGCCACTCTGTCAACTGCTACTGTGACTGCTTTCTGTAGTCAGTTGTGCTAAATATAATTTTGAAACATTTGACTACATTTGTGAGAAACCCCCTTTTTTTTTTTTGGTGAGCCATATCTTTAAATTATCTTTTTGACTGCAGGATGGGTGTCACATTTATGGGAAGCCATGGAGAAAACATGGAGATTAAAACATTTGGAAAAGCAGAGAAGTACATCACACTTTTCTGTTTATTTTAGATAACTTCTAAATTTGACCCATATTCATAAAGTTGTTTAGCTTTTAGAGTTGTCTGGTTAACAGCCATCTCTCCGCCCGCAGATACAAACTCCTCCACGTTCTGGAGTTTGACGCAAACCGCAGAAGAATGAGTGTGATTCTGGAGAAGCCTTCAGGCATGTGCCTCTGATCACATATGTGCTGTTTATGACTGAACCGCAGTGTGTGAGGAGTTATCTAATGACATTCTGTCTCTCATTAGGTGAAAAGGTGCTATTCACGAAAGGAGCCGAATCAGCCATTCTGCCCTACACCACGAGTGGCGAGATTGATAAAACCAGAGTCCACGTGGATGAGTTTGCTCTGGTGAGCTCTACATCATGCTGCCATGCTTGCGTACTAGTTTACTCTAGTTAGTGGTGCTTGAAGTTTCACTGTTGCTCAGAAATTGTAAAATGGACCGTATCCTGATCCCAAAGTATCATACGATTTCGCTTTGGAGTGTTACAAGCTAATTGTGCATATATACGATTCTTTGAAGTTGCAAAGACTAAAGTCTCAAAACCAAAGAGATCTTCTTTATAAAAGTTAAGACTCTGCCACGCCCTCCCAAAAGGACTCATTCAAACACGCCCCCACATGTCTTCGTCAGTGTATGGGAAGATTTGCAAAACATCGCCCAAATGTATACTCAAAGAAAGAGGGTGGAACTATTATTCTCGCTGTAGTATTGTTGCTGCCGCCGGCACCATGTCCTGGAGACGCTGTGTTTCGTTGTGAAGTGAAAGTACTTTGTTTGGGCTTCCAAAAGAGGACACAACTAGAAATTGTTGTCAAAAATTATTGTCAACCACCAAAAGGTGGTTAAGTTGTATTTACAACACTGTTCCAGAACAGTTCAACTCAAATATTAGAGTGTGTGCAGCGCATTTTACAGAGGACTACTTCCTGAAGCTGGAAGATTAGCTTACAATGCTGGCTTACACAAAGGCTGATTCTATAAAGTGGGGCAATTCCAACTTTGCAAGGACAGTCTGGCGCTTCTGTCTCACAGCCCGTGAGTACATTTTCTTTATTTAAAGAATTTGCCACTGACGATTCAGACGTGATTTTGAGCTGTGTAGAGTAATGCTTATTGTTTGTTGTTTCTCTAATCACAAATGCAGACATGGTAATGTTTACGCGGCGCGATTCAACGCCATGCGTAAAAAACAGTATAAGACACTATAATCAGTAATTATTTCCCCACTGGATGCAACAAATGCCTCATTTATTGTGGGTTTTATTGTATTTTGTGTCGTCGTGCCGGACACAGCATCACAATACGGTAAGGGCCATAACATATCCATCTCACGCTTGAGGTATTCGTCCAATCAGAGCGCACTGGGTAGCTGGCCAATCAAAGCACGCCTCGCTTCTCAGAATGATGAGCTTTGTAAAATTCCTACAAGCTGATTACCAGAGATAACACCTCAGCTGTTATTAAGAAGGCCCAACAACGCCTCCACTGTCTTCGCAGGCTGAAGAAGGTGGAACTTCCTATCTCAGCCATGACCCTGTTTTATAGAGGGACAGTAGAGAGTCTGCTGACCTACTGCATCTCGTCCTGGTTCGGTAGTTGTACAGCAGAGGAGAGATCCAATCTCAGCCGGATTGTGATAACAGCAGAGAAAATGATTGGTGTCTCACTGCCACAGCTACAAGATATCACACAGAGCACTGTGTGCTGGTAGCACAATTAATCAAATTCAGAGCACGCAGAGAGCTGTAATAAAAATACAGTGAAGTAGGGCTGTTCAATTAATCGCATTCCGCCCCTTTCCAGCTGATAATAAAAATACAGTATAAAAGCATTATTGCCTGCCCCTTTCCAACTTTTGTTAAATCATGCCACGAGAGTTTCACGCAAAATGGGACGTTAAATCATTGATTAGATTTATTCATGTTTTTAAAAACATGAAAGAGAACTTTGCACTTCCTCAGGAAGATGGATGCGCTGAGACGAACACAACACGGACATTAAAGTCAAGTTGATTAGATTTATTCATGCCTTTTTAAAAGGTCATGAAAGAGAACACTTCCTCAGTCTGTGTAGCGCTCAAAAAACACAACACGGTTATGTAATAAATGAACGTTAAGAGTTGAGAATGAAAATACTTTTAGTGTAACAGTAAATTGGATCCGTGATAAAGTGAAGTGTTTCATCCTGCTGCGAGTGTGCTTTATATTAATAATCAACAACAAAAGACAAAGTCAAAATCACTCTCTGCTCTTGTTATGTAATAAATGAACTTAAGTTGAAATGAAAATACTTGAAAGTTTAATCTTTGAAGACTGAGGCTCTTAAAGTGACAGGTTATTCAATTCCTGCTGCGAGTAGTGCTTTATATTAATAATCTGAATAAATACAACAAAAGACTTGCAAAAAAAAACTTAAAGCGCAGTTTGTTTAATTTTTTATTCTTTTGTAGTTTTGATAAGAAACCTTTGCTTTTTTATTACTGAAGTTTAATCTTAATTAGTTTCAGTAATTTTGAACCTTTTGTTGTTTTTTAACTAGTTATTCAATTTCTCTAGTGGTAGGCTGTTAATGTAAATACATTTCGAAAATGCATTAAAAAAAACTTAAAGCGCAGTTTGTTTAATTTGTTTTAATTTTTTATTCTGCAACCTTATTTACCGTATATATTTAATATATTTATCTATCTTTAAATAAATCTTTCATATAAAGTTTTGGTCAGTTAATAATCGTTTTAATAATTTTGCTTTTTTTTTTTTAACTAATTGATTGTGATTTTTGTCAAATGAGCAGCCCTATCCTGAAGGACTGCACACATCTCTAAAATGATGTTCTCATAGAACCTTATTTACCGAAAATATATATTTAATATATTTATCACTATCTTTAAATAAATCTTTCATATAAAGCAGTAAAAACAGTAATTGGCTGTTGAAAAATAATCGCTTACAATATTGACCAAAATAATCGTTTGTGATTTTTGTCTAAATCAGAGCAGCCCTTTGTGACCTGAAGGACTTATTTTATGGATTGTTCTTTAGAATATTTATGCTTTAGTATTTTAAATAATTTTATTTATATGTATTTATATAATGCAGCATGAAATTGTAAGATATGACGTGTGAAACTGTTGAATCATTTCTTACAGTTGCTAACACATAGAAATGACAAATAAATCAGTTTGTGCTTCATTCTTTTAGACATTTTAAATAACCAGAATATTTATGCAGCATATTTTAAATAATTTTATTGAATTTATTTATATGTATTTATATAATGCAACAAATTGTAAGATATGGACCTTAAACCACATAAACATATTGCACACGTTGCTATGTGACACAAATAATGTTATTTTTAGCAAATAAGTATCAATCCCCCTTTAACTTTAAGTTATAAAATAAGCAGTTTCAGAGAATTTTACGGAGCATAGAGGAGCAACAATAATGTGTTTTTTTTAAACAAACCACATAAACATATTGCCCCATTACCCAAATACACCAAATAATGTTATTTTTAGAGAGAGACTCAGGAAACACTATGACCCCCTTTAACTTTAAGAGAAAAGCTCTGAGAATTTTACAAAGAATGGATGTAGAGACTAGCCGTTTTTACAGACACTAAAAGTCAGCCTGGTCTGAGTTCATTTTCTAATTCAAATGATGTTGATGAGAGCACTGCTTAATTAGCTTTTTCTCTGTCATCTAAAAGTCTAGTTGCTGAAATGAGAATGTCTCTCACACACACACACTCCGGCTGCTCTCAGAGGATGTATTGAGACTAATTCAAATGATGTGTGATGAGAGCACTGCACAACAGCCACATTAAGTGCTCCTCCATTTGCTGTCCTCAACTCTCTATGTCTGCGCTTAAGAGCATTAGACCTACATCACACGCACACACACACGCTCCCGGCTGCTCTCATGTGGAGCAGACCACAACAGCCACATCAAGACTGTGGCTTTCAAGCAGCTTCTTGGCCAAAAGTTCACCGTCAGTTCTACTTTATATCAACTTTTGTATTGCATTATTTTGTGTATAATTAATTCTTCATTTGTGCGCGAGTCAGTCAAATTGGCTAGTTTAACTTTCTTTCTCATTTGTTTTGTAGAAGGGTTTGCGGACGTTAGTGGTGGCCTGCAGACACTTTAGTGCAGATGAGTATCAGGAAGTGGACCGGCGGCTCCATGAAGCCAGAACGGCTCTGCAGCAGAGAGAGGAACGACTGGTTGAGGTTTTCAACTTCATTGAGAAAGACCTGGAGCTGCTGGGCGCGACTGGGGTGGAGGACAAGTGAGTCAACACACACACACAAGAATGCTAATGCGATGCTGGGGTGGAGACGGACATCTCATAAGCATAAACAAATTAATTCATGGTCACATGGGATTCTTTTGACATCGTGCTTTGACATGTCATTGAAAGGTAGTAAAAACACATGCATAATTGCTGAAATTTAAATTTATTTTACATAATATTTACAAGATTAATAAATAAATTAAATGAAAAAATATGAACTTGACAATGACATTTGTAAAATAAATGCATTCTTTAGATCAGTGTTTCCCAACTAGTGTGCCGTGACAGGTTGTCGGGTGTGCAGTGGAAAATTATCAGTCAGTATCTGGTGTGACCATCATTTGACTCACGCAGTGCAACACATCTCCTTCACATAGAGTTGATCAGGTTGTTGATTGTGGCCTGTGGAATGTTGGTCCACTCCTCTTCAATGGCTGTGCGAAGTTGCTGGATATTGGCAGGAACTGGAACACGCTGTCGTATACGCCGATCCAGAGCAACCCAAACATGCTCAATGGGTGACATGTTCGTCATTTAGAAATGTTTAGTTTCCGTGTCACATGATCCTTCAGAAATCATTGTAATATGCTGATTTGCTGCTCAAGAAACATTTCTTATTATTATCAATGTTAAAAAAAGTTTTGCTGCTTAATATTTTTGTGTAAACAATACCACTCAAACATTTGTATAAGATTTAAAAAAAGAGAGAGAAATTATTAATTTTATTAACCATGCATGAAAGTGACAAAAATTGAAGACAATTATATATATATATATTTAATGAATGCATTAATAAATGTAATATATTTTATAAATGCAAATAAATGCTGTTCATTAAACTTTATATTTATCAAAAAATCCTGAACAATAGTTTATCACCATTTCCACACAAAATATGAAGCAGCAAAATTGTTTTCACCACTGATAATAATCAGAAATATTTCTTGAGACAAATAAATTGTAAAGATTTCTAAAAGTAACAATGTCACAAAGTGACACGTGATACTGAAAACTGGAGTAATGATGAAGAAAATTCTGCTTTGCATCACAGGAATAACATTACATATTATATAATATATGAAAATTGTAATCATATTTTACAATATTGCCTTTGTTTTTTTTTTATTTTACTTATTTTGATCAAATAAATTTAGCTTTGATGAGCAGAAGATATTTATTTAAAAATCATTAATCATTGTAATGTTTCCAAACTTTTGGCAGGTACTTTAATAATAATAACAATTGTATATACTTTACTATAATATATTATAGTACTTTATTATAATATATAATGTTATGATTATTAAATGCTGCTCTTTATTTTCACAGGTCTACAGTATGTATTATTACAATATAAGATACAGTGCTCAGCGTAAATGAGTACACCCCCTTTGAAAAGTAAAATTTTAAACAATCGCGTATTAGAATGATTGTGAAAAATCACTTAACATTTAAACAGCCCTCTGTCTGTATCGCCTTCATTTACATGCTTGTTTTCATCACTTTCACTGTAATTCTCTGACTCTGCTGATATGCACTGACTAATTTTCTAAACTGAACATCCAATCAGAGTTCTCCATCTCGCCGATGGTCCCAACTGCCGCTGACGAGTGGAACACACCAAACAAACTAGTCCGACTGTCACTCACCGTCGACTCGACGTTGACCAACGGCTTGGTGTATCCCGGCCTTTATTATAAAAAAGCACAACATGTTTTTATTGTGAGTGCACACAAATAAACGTCAATTCTTTACAGATTTGAAAGATGTATTACTTTTATCTGTAGGAGTATTTTTTGGGAGTAATTTTAGAGCAAGTGAGTGCACCGGTGCCTCCATCTGTCCTGCAGTGAACGCTACCGTTCAGTTTTCACACTCCGCACAGACACTTCAACAGCGCCCATTTCTCTAGTTTACTTTAAATTGAGCGGCCATGTAAAGTTGCTACTACTAACATATTTCAGATAAAAAGCGATTTGAGGTCAATTAATGATTAGTCATTTGGATGCCCTGCCCTATGTACTGTATTACCACAAAGACCAGCCGTTAATGATCTGTCCTTCAAGGTCTGCGTGAGTTTGCCTATGGATTTTATTTTTTTAATTCTGCGACCTAATACAATTTTTGTGAAAAAAGCCTCTTCTCGTCGACTAACGGTTAGTCGACTATTAAGGGGCAGCCCTACAAAAACTTAACTTTGCAAAAAGATCTTATTTGAGCATGATTTTCAAAAATGTCAAGTGCAAGTGTCTAATCATATATAAAGCCAACATACCAACTCTGACGACGCATTGTTTAATTATTGGGGGAAAAAAACTTTTTTTATTTTTGTATTTCTCTTTATTTTTTTGTGCTTATGCGGAGTTCACATTGAAATATTTGTTTAAATCTTATAAGGTCTTCAAAATGTGAGAGACCACAAACATGAGGACAAAAAATCCTAGATTTAACCGTTTTGCTCCTATAGTGTGTGGTGTGCCGCGATGTGACCAAGACAGCACACCATACACCAACAGATTTTCAATTAAGAGTCCTGACTGTGAACAGGGGAAACCTCACAAAATCTCTCGAGACTTGAGAATAAATGTTTTACACCTTGTATAAACACTCCTGCTGTTGCCACAAATTGACAAGCTGATTCTCCATCTCTGTTGTCCAGATGCTTTTGTGCTGCTCCATGACTGTTTGTTATGCTTCTGTCTTCTGTCAGCTCGCTCTCTGATTGGATACGGTTTCGTTTCACGTGATAATCTGCAGATGGAACGCGCGTTCATCCTCAGTGTTCCCCCCATACATCAGGATTTCTGATCGTAAATATTCAACATGTTTCGCGATCGGGGCGCCTCCGACATTCTTCCGAGCAGATTCAGTCACTCTTAACACACCTCACACCAAAGGAAAATCTGCTAAGATAATCTTTAGAACCACCAAGATAATCGGGACATTACCTAGGATTGTCGGAAGGGGAGAAATCGGCCCAAAGTCAGCCCGATTATCTTGTGGTGTGTACCCAGCATTAGTGGCGTGTAGTGGGATTTTCTTTACTTAGCAAAAAAAGGTTGGGAAACACTGCTTTCGAAGGCAGCTTTGTTTTGTGATCATATTATAGTATTTCTCACAAATAAACAATATTTGAATTACACATGAATAATATAAAGAATACGACACGAATACATCATAGTGCCTGAGTGGATGTGGCCACACCTAATTGGTCAATTATGTGCAACACTCGCACACTATTGGTCAAATTACTTTTCTGTCATCACCTTCAGCAAGTATGAAAATAATAGGGAAGCTACATTGGCCCAGTAGTGCAGAACAAAAATAATTATCTTAACGAAATTTGCGCAACACCAGAAACAAGCTACAATCAAATAAATGCATGTTTGCTGAATTCTGATGGTCATTGAGAAAGTATAATAGCGTTTGCCTTTTTGTTACTAATAAAAGCAAGTGCTATTATACTTTTCATATACTTTCATTCGTGTCTATTCATGTCTTTGTATTGACTTTGTATTTAATCTACTCACGCAAATAATTAATCTCTCTTTTAGTGTGCTCATACCATTAGAAGTGTTAAACAGATTTTAAACTAATGGAGATGGAGAATGGATGCTCGGTTTTCTAAACGCTGTCAAAATAAAAGACAAACTAAAACCTTATCAGCCAATGCAGAAAAAACAAACATGCCAAATAACTTTTACGATCACTAATGTTAACACGTTGCTTGAGGTTCTTTTATAATGCTACCACAATATAACTTCTTTAAATATAAATTGTGTCTACACCGGAGATGAGGGGGACAATGCAACGAAATCGAATAGATGTCATGTTCAGTGTAGACGTGGTACTCGCTCGTGATCATTAGACGCCTCCTGGCAGGAGAGGAGGAGGAAGTCAGCGGTGAGTCAGTGTGCTGCCGCTGCTAATGCAGTTTGACATATCGCCGTGACTCATGCAGCTCTCTGTGCTCTTAAGGCCAGCCATCAATCTCTGTCCACATGTGCAATTCAACTGTTAAAGGCATGCAGGGACACAGGAGCGTGTCTGGAATTGTGCTGCAATGACTGTCGCTGTGATCTCCATGAACCTTTTGACAAACCATTAAAAATGTACAACTGAGGCACATACACGTCCTCCCAATGGACATCCTCTGAGAGCGGCTACACTGTATTCATCAGAGCGACTGTATAGAGCTATATATTCAAAAGCATGAGGAATACAAATTTGGGCACTTTGGGATTCTGTGTGAATATAAAATGCGTTACAAATAAAATGTATTTATTATTAGTATTATTACAAATAAAACAGTAATAAATTTGCGCAGCCAAAATCTGGATATGAAAATATTTCATCCTCACATAAATCCCATTTGCGGTTGAAATTACTACATTTTTCCTGCAAAAATTCACTGAACAACATAACTGTGAATGTGCCATAAGGGTCAGAGAAAGTAAAAATAATGATGAAAAACCCATTAATGACTACAAGAAAACTTGATGAAGCGGTCATCAGCGTGGTACTTTACTCAGGGTGGTTTTGCTTTAATGACTGGTGAGCCGTTTCCATGTGTCAAGTGTGAATAGCTGCTTGTTAATCTGAACGTTTAATCGAGCCTCAGGGAAAACAACAAGCCGTGACTGCATATACAATTATGTGGTTGGCATTCTCTGCAGCTTAATGCTGCTGTCTCTGGGGTAAATGCCAACAGTGTAAAGTCAAGTCTAAGAGATATACGTTTAATTATTTTCTAAATGAGTTCTAAAGAACATGCTATTTAACATGACTTTGAAATGCAGGAGCAAATTAATCTTACATTTGGTATTCTGTATACAAAAATGTGTATATATATATATATATATAACTATATACTTATTTAATAATATATATATATATATATATAATATATATGTCAGACAAAACTACATCAAAATGTCAGTTTTGGCTAATATCCTTGTATAACAGTAGGTTAAGGCAACACACATATGTCTTAATGTTAAAAAAAGGCATGTAATTTATACAGTGAAGACTATCTGCAGTTATTTTACATTTGATTATTACATTTCTTTAGCGTACCTGAAAATGTATTTTAGACTGAGCTGAAAAACTGAAAAAGCACTGTTTATTGAACTTGTGTCTTTCTTCTATTGATATTTATCTTTCTGCTATTGCTTGTAATTTGGTTATCTGTAAAAAGATGTTTAGCGCTGAGCCCATAGTAGCATTTCTAGATTTATGTTCATGTTATATATTTTGGGTTGCATTTGTGAGTTAATATAATATAGATGTATGTTTTAAAATAGGTATATAATATCGATATATCGATCGATATACTCCTGTATCGAATCGAAGCGTATCGTAGAATTTTTTTGAGGTATCGGCAAATATCGTATTGCTGGTATGAGAATCGATATCGCATCGTGACGAACCATCCGATTTACAACCCTAGTGTGTATCTATATACATATATATACATACACACACACAGTGGGGCAAATAAGTATTGGATACACTGCTGATTTTTCACACTGTTTTTCCATTGACAAAGAATTGAGAGATCTGTAATTTTCATCGTAGGTACATCAACTGTGACAGACAACTGAATCTACAGAAAATCTAAAAATCCAGAAAATCACATTGTAAGAGAGCTGGGACCACAGTCTCAACGGTTACCATTAGTAAAACACTACTACATCATGGATTAAAATCCTGCAGCGCATGCAAGGTCCCCTGCTCAAGCCAGCACATGTCCAGGCCTGTCTGAAGTTTGCCAATTACCATCTGGATTATCCAGAGGAGGCATGGGAGAAGGTCATGTGGTCAGATGAGACCAAAATATAACTTTTTGGTATAAACTCCACTTGCCGTGTTTGGAGGAATAAGGATAAGTACAATCCCAAGAACTCCATCCCAACCGTGAAGCATGGGGGTGGAAACATCATGCTTTGGGGGTGCTTTTTCTGCAAAGGGGACAAGACGACTGCACCGTATTGAGGGGAGGATGGATGGGGCCATGTATCGTGAGATTTTGGCCAACAACCTCCTTCCCTCAGTAAGAGCATTGAAGATGGGTCGTGGCTGGGTCTTCCAGCATGACAATGACTCCAAACACACAGCAAGGACAACTAAGGTGTAGCTCCATAAGAAGCATTTCAAGGTCCTGGAGTGGCCTAGCCAGTCTCCAGACCTGAACCCAATAGAAAATCTATGGAGGGAGCGGAAACTCCGTGTTGCCCAGCGACAGCCCCAAAACCTGAAAGATCTGGAGAAGACCTGTATGGAGGAGTGGGCCAAAATCCCTTCTGCAGTGTGGGCAAACCTGGTCAAGAACTACAGGAAACGTCTGACCTCTGTAATTGTAAACACAGGTTTCTGTACCAAATATTAAGTTCTGTTTTTTCTATTGTATCAAATACTTATTTCATGAAATAAAATGAAATTATCTATTTAAAAATCATACAATGTGATTTTCTGGATTGTTTTTTTTTTTTATTCTGTCTCTCACAGATGAGGTGTACTACGATGAAAATTAAAGATCTCTCCATTCTTTGTAAGTGGGAAACCTTGAAAAATCGGTAGTGTATCAAATACTAATTTGCCCCACTGTATATATATAGATGTATGTATATATAGTTGAATGAGAGAGGTAGGGCACACAAGCACAAAGCTCAATTTTGCATACAGTTGAGAGCGCAAGCCTTTGTCAATCCATGTTAGAGACGCATTCAGAACCCGCACACGGTCACTGTCTAGTGGGCTTTGTTTTCAAGTGTGCAACTCACGGCATTCGCTGTTCTTTTGCTGGCGGTTATCAAACAGCGTTGCATTACTGCGAGCGCCCCCTTCTGGATTGAGGGGGGGGATTGCCTGTATTCATCATAAGGCCTCATGCACCGAACCGAGATGGCTGTTTTTTTTTTGCACTACTAATCTAAATCTAAAATGTAAAGTATATAGGCATATTTAAAAAAAAAAAAAAATTGTTGCCTATGAAATCCAGATGCTCTGACCTGCTGTGTGTGTTTGTGTCTAGGCTGCAGGACAAGGTCCAGGAGACAATTGAAGCTCTGCGATTGGCTGGAATCAAGGTGTGGGTGTTGACCGGTGACAAGCATGAGACGGCGGTCAGCGTGAGCCTCTCCTGTGGTCACTTCCACCGCACCATGAACATCCTGGAGCTCGTGCAGCAGAAATCAGACAACGAGTGCGCCGAGCAGCTCCGCAGACTAGCCCGGAGGTACAACACACCAGTGCACACTTCCTTTGAGATTTCCTGCCCTTTTTACACTCTTTTTCATGCCAAGAGATTTTCATCTTCCATATAGGCAAATGGCTATTGTCTGTGTGAAAAATATAAAATTACAAATATGAATATTTTTTGTTTGCGCATATGTACACTCTGATGTAAATATGCCTAACACGGATAGCAGAGCGGAACAAGTGAAGGAGAAGCTTTATCCCCTTCAACCATTCAACTTCTGCAGTGTGTTTAGCGCTACCCTTTTGGTACCCTTTGCTGTGCTAGGTACCCCAGCAGAAGGGTACCAAAAAAGTGGTTCGGTACGGTTCTTTTGACCGTGGAAACGGAAATAATTGCGTACTTTACTGTACCGAACCGTACCGCTCAGTGGAAACGAGCCATTAGAAATACATTTTTCTATTTAGATATTTATTTTGTTAAGGAAAATGAATGGTCTGGTTTCTACAATTTTCACTTTGGAGCAAAAATCTGGCTTTAAACTTGAAAGAAATAAAGATTTGACATTTATCGTGATATTTATCGATATCGACTGATATGAAAAAAATTATCTCGATTAATTTATCTTGATAATTTTTTGGGCCATATCGCCCAGCCCTACTTTGAAGTCATGTAGTGATGTCTGGGTTAGCTACATGCATATCTGATTCATCTAATATAGGATGCATTGGGATATTAACACTTATTAACATGCTGGATGTGCTGCATATTACCAGTGTTTGGTTTCATGCTCAAATGCAATCCCATAGGAAACAGTATTAACGCCCCCTCGCTATTGCATGTTTTGAGTGTTTTCATTTCATTTCACTTTATTTATAGAGCACTTTACAACTGCACCTGCAGACCAAAGTGCTGTACAATCAAGAAACACTCATTAAACAAATGTCGCAAATTAAATGTTGTTTTGACAACATGATCAAAATAAAATATTTGAAAAATATTTCAAATCCAAACGTTGTTAGCCTACACTGAAAGAGCTTTTCAGCACATGATCCTCTTTTCACAGTACAGTTACGCAATCTTTCATAAACATATTCACGTTTAAACAATTCATATAAAACAACGTATTAAATGTATTTGGCTTCTAGATTTGTATATTACGTTGCTCAAGCAAGTGCAAACACATTTAAACACAGCATACTTTTCACAAATATTTTAAATTAAAACTTTGCACTGACTGAAACAGTCGCCTCTCGTGCCTACATTTAAATCTTAATTACAAACAGTCCCGCAGGTTTTAAAGAACTTTCTTTTTCTACCTCCACAAGACACAAGTGCATATGTTGCCTTGTTTATGTAAAATAAAAGTGCACTTTTATTTGTTTTAAACCTAGCTAAAAAGCCTGTGAAACACAGTAGACTTTAATTATATCTATTTATTGTGAAATTACTACATTTCCATGTCAATCCATGTTATTTTTTACCGTGAACAAAGCACTGTCACTTTAATTCAGCGCATGCAGCACAGAAAAAATAGACTATGTGCGGAAACGATAGCTGCAGACGTGTACCGCTCCTGGAACGCACTGCCGGACCGCAACCGCGTGCAGTGTGAACGCTCTGATCCATTAACATAGGTGCGGGGGAAAAAAGCAATGCAAATGCACTGCAAACGGAGTATGTGTGAATCAGGCGTTAGAGCCCTGTTCTTATTTCTGTATAAAGACTCGAATGAGCCGTTTAAACCAGACTCGAGTGCGTGGACTGTGTTGTAAAGTGAATGCGCATCTGTATCCAGTGTAGACAAGATAGCGGCACCGATTGTAATTTCTATTAGCTTTTGTTGCGACACTCGCATTGATCAAGCCGTTAGCGACTGAATGCTGGTGGGCGGAGCCTATGTGTTCCTGTGGCTCAGTGGTAGAGCATTGCTTAAGCAGCGCAAAAAAGGTTGTAGATTCAATTCCCAGGGAGCACACATACTGACAAAAAATGTATAACCTGAATGCACTGTAAGTCGCTTTGGATAAAAGTGTCTGCTAAATACATAAATGTAATGTCAATGTGTTGCTCTGAAGGCGTTGTTTATGCAGACGACTGTGCCTAGCTGACGTTCACCTTGCCCCATTAAATCCAAAATGAGCATTTTTGGAGCTTGATTAAATAAATGCTTTGTTTATATTGAAGAGTAAGTTTTAAGCTATGAAACTTGCAGGATATTTTAATGGTACAAAGAACTCTTATTTGCCAAAAGATCAAGACAAATTTGATTTCTCATGTCATGACCCCTTTTAAGATATGCTCTTTTGGGGCGTTAAATACTTGCGCAAATACCAGTAATTTGACGAGCGCAAATGTTAGTAAATCACATTGTGTGATTCATTTTAATAATCTCCTCCCATAAATTTTGCGTCTGAAAGGGAACCTCCTACAAATGTATATTCAATAAGGTCAGGTGCAAGAAATCTGCTAATAATCTGCTAATTAATCTGGTCCTAAATTTGTAGGACTAATTGTTTGAGATGGGTTTGTGTAGGATCAAGGAGGATCATGTGATCCAGCACGGGCTGGTGGTGGACGGAGCCAGTCTGTCTCTGGCTCTGCGGCAGCATGAGAAACTCTTCATGGAGGTGTGTAAGAACTGCTCTGCGGTACTCTGCTGCAGAATGGCACCTCTCCAAAAAGCCAAGGTGAGTCACCTTACCCTCGTGTTGACATTTCACTCTATCCCCACAAGGCCAGGGGCCACGCACAATAATATGGCCGACCTCGGCTCAGTCGCCCAACACTGGCCTGTTGTTTTCATAGCGCTGGTGTGTGTTTGGCAGGTGGTGAGACTGTTTAAGACTTCTCCTGAGAAGCCGATTACATTAGCCATCGGAGACGGAGCCAACGATGTCAGTATGATCCAGGAGGCTCACGTTGGCATTGGTAGGTGTACTCAAAGGTGTGGCTTGCGAGTCAAATGTATTGCGATCAAGCTAACTGAATGAAACTATGTACAGGAATCATGGGCAAAGAAGGAAGACAAGCTGTGAGGAACAGCGACTATGCAATCGCGAGGTTCAAGTTCCTCTCCAAATTGCTGCTTGTACACGGCCATTTCTACTACATTAGAATAGCAACCCTAGTGCAATACTTTTTCTACAAGGTACGTTGGGAGCTTTTTTTGTGTGGCTTTCAGGTTGAAGATTTGCGTTTTTATAAAACTCTGTTTTGTTTTCTTGTAGAATGTGTGCTTTATCACTCCCCAGTTTTTATACCAGTTCTTCTGTTTGTTCTCGCAGCAAGTAAGTCTCTCTCCTTGGCATCATTTTATGTAATTTTCTGTTGGTTAACACGGCGAATCTGTGTGGCCAACTTAAACCCGTTGTTAAACCCGAACTTCACCTTTACTTGAAATACCAGTTCTCAAGGATTCCCATTGAAATGATTGGATTTCACCGTTGAAAATGTTGCAAAACAATGGTAAATGTGACCTCTCCTTTACTAAGTCACTATTAGTACTGCTAATATGTAGGGTTAGTGATTTAAACTCTGAAGCCTTAAGGTCCTTTGACAATGAGTCCAAAATTATCGTATTGTTTTTTTTTTTTTTTTTTTTTTTTCTTTCAAAATGCTTGCTATGGATGTGAAAACTCAAAAAATCGAACCTGATCTAAAAAAAATTCTGACGGACGAAAGTTTCGGAGGCAGTGTGTAAACGTTATTGACACAACATGAGGACGTATTTATTTTTTAAAGTGTGACATTTTTGGACGAAAATTTCACACTCCGTGTGCAATGGCCTTCTAGTATTAAGTTATTTTACATTTACATTTACACTTATGTATTTGGCAGATGCTTTTATCCAAAGCTACTTGCACTGCATTTAAGCTACTTAAAAAAACAAAATAAATGTATGTATTCCTTCGTAATCAGACCCTTGACATTGGTGTTGTTAGTGCCATGCTGTACTGTTCGATCTGTTTAAGCAGTCTGACTCCAAATGATCAATTGGAAAAAGGACCTAATTCATACCTAGAAACCAGAATATCATAGAGTAAGGACCGCCTATGGCTCCTATGACTTCTGTTGTTCATCAGATTTTTGAAATCCAGTTACTTCAGTAGAAATCCATGGTATTGTGAACTTCATGTGATAGTGAAAAAAGTTTTGGAACAGGTTCAAGTTGGTCAAGTGTTGACCAATAAAATTATTGGCATTTATAATACACATAATTTTTTGCTCTGAGGTTTTCCAGTCTAATGTTTCCAGTCTTTAGATATTTGCTGTTGCATGTTTTTAGAAATCAGTTGAAGTTGGTTAATTCTGGAGATTACAGTTTGACCTTTGACTGTGTGTGTGTGTGTGTGTGAGAGAGAGATCAATGTGTGATTTCTCAAACCCTCAAACCCTGTTTGATTTGAGTGTGGATGTTTAACATGCTGTCTTGTGCTTCGCAGACTCTTTATGACAGCGTGTATCTGACGCTGTATAATATCTGCTTCACCTCTCTGCCCATACTGGTATACAGTCTGTTTGAGCAGCTGGTGCATCCACATGTTCTGCAGAGCAAACCAGCACTTTACAGGTACAACATCAGGAGAAGACTACATAATGGTTTAATTAAATTTGTTTTGTTTAAGGGAAAAGATTAGTGAACATCAGTGTTTTTTTTTAATGTCACAGTGAATGCATCTCAATAAATTAGAATGTCGTGGAAAATTTCATTTATTTCAGTAATTCAACTCAAATTGTGAAACTCGTGTATTAAATAAATTCAATGCACACAGACTGAAGTAGTTTAAGTCTTTGGTTCTTTTAATTGTAATGATTTTGGCTCACATAAAACAAAAACAAAAAAACAATTCACTGTCTGTTTTTATTTCCCCCCCCAAATCAAGATGAAATAATATTATTTCCCTTCATCAGAGACATCAGTAAAAATTCCATGCTGTCCTTCAAAACCTTTTTGTACTGGACCTTCCTGGGCTTCTGCCATGCCTTCATCTTCTTCTTCGGCTCCTACATCCTGATGGGAGAAGACACCACGCTGATGGGAAACGGACAGGTCAGCGCCAGCATCTCTCGGCTTCACCTCGCTCTTCCGTCATTTAAGCTCATGTGTGTCTGTGGCATGACAGTCATCTTTGATCTCCTCCACAAAGCGTTATGTATAGATCTCAGAGATGCTATCTGAATTATTTAGCTAGAAGCGTTTAAGGTAATGAATGTACTTGGTTAGATGTTAATAACTGTTACTTAGCCTCAGTGACTATTGATTAACTCCGGCTTACAGACACAAAGCATCAATCCTCCAACTAATTACATCGTTATCTGGCACAATTGTACCATACTGTTGGCTTTTACTACTTATCCATATTCTCACTTTTTCTGCTTCTCTCTTTCCTGCCATGCATGCTCTCAGATTTTGCGAGCTAACAGGCAACTGGTAAGAGTTGACTGGATTCCAGTTGATGCATGTGTCTTTTCTAATGAGCAGCTGTCTCTGTGCTTTGGTTTAGCGGCTCTGATCACGATTCTTTTGATACTCTGCCATCCTCAATTACGGGGCTGAGTTACGACAAGACTTGTATGCGATCCTTCGCACTTTACATGAGAGCAAATGGCATCCAACAAGCCGGAATCGCTCTCTGATATAAAGCGATTTGGCATTGTTTATTTTGAATTGAAAGCCTCTAGATATTTAGTTCACCTCATACGACATGTGAACAGCCTGATGGGTGAATTTGAAATCTTTTCATACAGTCATGATTCTTTCTCGCAGATGTTCGGAAACTGGACGTTTGGCACTTTAGTATTCACTGTGATGGTTATTACGGTTACGCTGAAGGTGAGTGCGTACTTAAATGCAGCACGCGTGCTTTTTAAATAACACATGAGCTTCATTTGCATCGTTGTCTCCACAGCTGGCCTTAGAGACACATTTCTGGACTTGGATGAATCACTTTGTCACATGGGGCTCCATCGTCTTCTACTTCATCTTCTCCTTGTTTTATGGCAGCATCATCTGGTAATTAATTGCATGTGTTTTCCCATAGTGCCTTCAGAAAAATAAATTTTGAACTTTGACTGAACTTTAAAGAAATCATGCTTTCCCGCCACCATAGGCATTATGGGTCTGTTTTAGAGGAATGTGTCTTTCGCATTATTCAGATTAGTGATCAGCATATATGAGTTTTTAAATGGCACTTAAACTATTACCCCCCGATCCCTAATATGTGGTTACAGCCTTGCAATGTTTCAGTACATTTTCAGAATGTATAAACTAAAATAAGTGAGTACATTATAATTTATAATAAAATATAAAATAATATAATAATCCTTCCCTCTCCTTCAAATTAATTTGCAAATAAATAAAACAAATATATGTTAAAGGGTTAGTTCACCACAAAATGAAAATTCTGTCATTAATTATTCGCCCTCATGTCGTTCCAAGACCTTCATTCATCTTCGGAACACAAATTAAGATATTTTTGATTAAATCTGAGAGCTCTCAGACCCTCCCATAGACCGCAACACAACGGAAATGTTCCCAGGTCTGTAAACGTAGTAAATACATTGGTAAAACTGTCCATGTGACATCAGTGGCTCAACTTCAGTTTTTCGAAGCTACGAGAATACTTTTTTTTTGGTGCAAAGACATTTTTTTTTACAGTTTACTCAATCATTCTTCTTTCCTGAGTTATGTCTTCTGCCATATTAGAGAGTATCACAACGCATACGCACGCTTTCGCCTAAGCGTAAACAACGCTTAATATGCGTTCCCCCCGAATGTAAATAATGCTGATTACGTCAAAAACGTTCTTAGGTACTCTCCAAAATGGCGGAAAACGTAACTCAGGGGAGAAAAATGGTTGAGTAAATTGTTATTTTAGTTTTCTTTGCACAAAAAAAGTATTCTCTTAGCGTCGCAAAAGTTGAGCCACTCATCAGTGGACATGGACTGTTTTACTAAGATGTATTTACCACGTGTTTGGACCTGGGAACACTACAGTTGTGTTGCGGTCTATGGGGGTCAGAGAGCTCTCCGATTTAATCAAAAACACCTTAATTTGTGTTCCGAAGATGAACGAAGGTGTTACGGGTTTGGAACGACACGAGGGTGAGTAATTAATGACTCTGAATTTTCATTTTGGGTGAAATAACACTTTAAGGGGTAGTGTACACAAAAATCCTTTCAATATTCAGCATTTTTTGTATTATGTACTTATATTAGATGGTGTAATTTACAATGTGAACAAGCATAACAATTAGACAGGTTCTCAAGTTTTCACTGGACTGTAATAAACATTATAAACAAGAATAAATGGTAACACTTTATTTTAGGGTCTCTTAACTAGTTGCTTATTAGCATTCATATTACTAGAATATTAGCCATATATTAGTACTAATTAAGCACATGTTTATGCCTTATTCTACATCTCTAATCCTACCCAATACCTAAACTTAACAACTACCTCACTAACTATTAATAAGCAGCAAATTAGGAATTTATTGAGGGAAAAGTCGTAATTAATAGTGAATAAGTGTCCCCTATTCTAAAGTGTTACCGGATAAACAAATCAGTAAGTTTGCATTCGTATCCTCCTTTGTAAGTCGCTTTTGTCTGCTAAATGACCAAATGTAGTTTAAATGTATTTTTAATATCAATGCTGTTTAAGACAATAGCACCATCCCCTGGCCATTATAATGTAACGAATTCACAGCTCATTTAAAGGTAATGTCACCGCTAAATCAGAGTAATTTGGACAGTCACGCTAAATTAAGTCGATTCCATTGATTCCTGTGGTGGGAGTCGGAGTCGACTCCAAAAAACCTGGAACCGAACACCCCTACTAGTGAGCTCATGCTGCGCGGCAGTTTGAACTTTGAGCCGAGTGGATAAACGGTCCATGTGGCGTGATTCAAATGAGTCGCGCTGTTTCGTTTTGGCGCATAAACATATTAAATTCTTCATATCGTTTTATTGAGGAAAATTATATCGCAATAATTATTATCGAATTCTGGACTTGCAAAGGTTAAATTGAATTGTATTAATCAAAAAGCATGTCTAATAAATTAAATTATGAAACTTACAGAATTTAACTGCAATGTATTAAAAGTGTAACAAAATTAAGGGCCTTATGAAATTAGCTTTATTTTTTACTTGAAAAAAAACTATTTTAATCTTCTGGATTCCATTTTAATGGTTTAATTAAAATTTTGATAATAAAAAGCATATTTTAGTTTATTTAAAAAAAGATTAATTTATTATATTTGTGCGATTATTCCTTTAAAAAATGTTTTAATAATTTTAGTAGTAGTAGTAGTATCGTTACATTAAGTAATATATTAGTAAACTGAACTTTTATTTTGACAGGTTGCTGTCATGCTCATGAAGTGACTCTAGTGATTTTGTTCATGTACTTAAGGCGGCATAGCTGAAAACACTGAGCGTCAAAATCCAAATCCCATTTTGATGCAAATGTACTGACTTTCTATCGATGTATTCATCCACAATTTGGCATATTTCGCAACCTTCCGCATTGTAACTTGACATGCAGTTTTAAACTCATGTCAACATATGAGATTTCTGCATTTTTGTAGTCATACTCTAAAATCTATCTGGAAGCGAGTTTTTTTTATTATCTTCAAATCCTTTAATTTGCTGGTGATAACAGTTTTCACTTTGGTCTGGTCTCACATGTCCAGTAGCGACGTCCTCTGGAATACAGTCAAGATGCAGAGCTCAATATTTGGCTCTGAAGCAGTTGCCCGTTTTCTCATTAGTTAGATATTTGACAGCATTATCAAACGCTTGTTGATTTCAACTAATTGAAGTTTTCCCCTCCGTTAGGCCGTTTCTTCACACGCAGGACATGTACTTCGTCTTTGTTCAGCTACTGTCCAGCGGCTCGGCCTGGTTTGCCATCTTCATCATCGTCATCACCTGCCTGTTTCCAGATGTCATCAAGAAAGTCTTCTACAGGCACCTGCAGCCAACCAGCACTCAGAAATCTCAGGTGAGCGTCAGATTTCCCCCGCAAACGCTCGAGCTCTGATTGAGATGGAGTGAGAGTTTGGGCTTGCAAAGATAACACTGATGAAATAATACAGCATGTGGCTCACGTCACCGCATGTCTTCTCACCAGCAGCTCACCTTCACTTAAACTCAATCACAAACTCACTCAGACGTATCACTACAGCACCAGCATTCATCGCAATATAAAAAACCTACTGCAGCGGACACTTATGTCTGGAAATGTAGTGAATTTTGTCTGGTTGAATTATGAAAATAGATAATGGCAAGTTGTAGCTTCATGCTGGCTTGCTTATCTTAATGGTTACTTCCTGTTAATAGGTATTTGTGTGAACATTTTGAAAATAGTCCTGACTGGCAGGGTGTTAAACATAATTTCTCATTTGAGTAAGATTACTATTGCCACAGTACTAAACTTTTCAGTAGTCTACACCAATTCCATTGATATTTGATGATTCTCTAATTTCCCATAGAGCACCTTTATTTTAAAAAGTTAAAGATTCACATAGTTAATTAAAACAATGGGTTGTAGCCTTCTAGAGTTCCAGGCTACTTAGTTTGCCACTATAAAGGCCCTGGTATACTTTTAGTGAGCTTTTTCACTCTGGGGTAAATTAAAGTTTAAATAGCTGTATGACGGTTTGTGAACATCTGATCATGTTGATATGTTTGCGCCAGCTCTACAATTTGACACTCAAGTACATTCATGGTTTTACTCGTGTCTAACCTTCAACAGTCTGAAATAAATTATCTGTAATCGTGTAAATTGTGCATTTACATTCCATGTCCGTTATCACGAAACCCATGACACACACCAGAGACGTCACGTTCCTGCTGCTGGTGCGAATGCAACCAAGAAAACCCAAGGGAGAAATTGGTTCTCAAGGAAGGACTACATGGTGCGAAGTCCCTTATTTAGAGAGCGCAAACTTTTAAAAGCATGTTTTAAAGTGCACATTTTTTAAAACGATAGTTAGCATCCCTGTGTAAACGTAAAAAAAAAAAGAATTTGTGAAAATGTTGACATGGTGCATTTCACATGTTAGGTTTATAGGTATGTGAGCAGGTGTGAAGGTATATTTACAAAATGGCATCGCCATCTAATGGCCTGGCATGAATAATACAGGATGTTTAGTTGTTTTCACGGATTCGTGTGAAAGGGGGTTTTGACAAAATTGCCATCTGTACGCAATCATTTTCGAAAGTTCAAAGGGAAAAATTCAGCTTTTGGTACATTGTAGACATGTAAATGTACCCTTTGTTACAAAATATGCTACACCCGTTCGTTCTTCGATTGTGCTTGATGTATATCAGGAACTTAAAAACCATAAACTTCCTGATTACAGGTACATCTCAACAAATTTGAATATGGTAAAAAAGTAAATTTTTTCTTGTAACTTATTTCAAAAATTGAAACTTTAATATATTTTAGATTCATTACATGTAAAGAGAAAACACATCAAAAGTTTGTTGTTTTCATTTTGATGATTAGAGCTTACAGCTCATGAAATTCAAAAATCAGCATCTCAAAATATTTGAATATTTACATTTGAGTTTCAATAAATGACCATTCATACAGTATTAATTGTGGGTATCTCTTGTTCTTTGAAACCACAATAATGGGGAACACTGCTGACTTGGCAATGGTCCAGAAGATGATCATTGACACCCTCCACAAAGAGGGTAAGTCACAGAGGGTCATTACTTGAAAGGGGTGGCTGTTCAAGGAGTGCTGTATCAAAGCATATTAAATGCAAAGTTGACTGGAAGGAAGAAATTGGGTAGGAAAATGTGCACAAGCAACAGGGATGACGCAAGCTTGAGAATATGGTCTGACAAGCAAAGCTGAATTCAAACACTTGGGAGAGCTTCACAAGGAGTGAACTGAAGCTGGAGTCAGTGGAGTCACCACGCTCAGACATCTTCAAAAAGGGCTACCAAGCCACTTCTGAAACAGAAACATCGTCAGAGGCATCTACCTGGGCTAAGGAGAAAAAGAACTGGACTGTTGTCAGTGGTCCAAAGTCTCTTCTCATGAAAGTAAATCTTGAATTTAATTTGGAAATCAAGGTCCCAGAGTCTGGAGGAAGAGTGGAGAGGCACAGAATCCATGTTGCTTGAAGTCAAGCAGTGTGAAGTTTCCACAGTCAGTGATGATTTGGGCTGCCATGTCATCTGCTGGTGTTGGTCCACTGTGTTTTCTGAAGACCACAGTCAACACAGCCATCTACCAGGAAATTACTGACATTTCTGTTGGTGCACAAAACATTAAATGACAAACACTAAAACTAAAAATGCTTCCAGTTTTCACTTTTGTAAAGAGACTATGGTTAGAAGTTAATTATTTTGGGTGTGGGTGGTTAATAGTTTCTGGTTGCTGTTATGTTACCGACTTGCATAGGACTGAGTACCGTTGGCGATTATATGACAAAACCATTTTTTTCGGATATGAAAAGTAGAGAGAACTCCTAAGCGTTGTTGATTTAAAATAAAAAAGTATACAGTAAGCAATATCTGGGTTTGTACCAACTGAGCCTAAATTAAGACTATATGAATTAAGCCGATATATTAAGCCAAATATCAAATTTTTGCCATCTTATCATTTTGTTAGGGTTTATTTTTGTACGTGTGTGCCTTTATTTGGATAGGATAGTTTAAGGTGTGGCAAAAAAGTGGGCAAAGGAGAGAATGATGAGCTGGGATTGAAACACGAGGCTGCCAACTCTAACTGTCAAATCTTTACTCACATTTAACAAACAGCTTTTTTCGCAGGGGAATTAAAACGCGTATTTTCTTAATTTCGTACACTTTTAATCCTTATACTCCCCATTTATTTCTACATGCCGAAGTGAGGTAGTAACTGAAGTTGCTGCAGTACAGTTCTGTGGCATCAGCACCTTCTGCCCTGCGGATGACACCCGATAGTTTCGAAGTGCTTTCTCTCTGCGTCTGCAGCTTGTTTCTGGAATCCTGTCTCTGTCATTTCTGAATGTGTGTGGTGAGTGGGTTGTGGTGGACAGTGTGTGGGAGTGTGTATAACTGCTCATGTGACTTTTCCTCCTCTTTACTGACCCTCTGTGTGTTCTGTAGATGTACACCAACTGTGTGGCTATAGGTGATGACTTCATCGCACTTCAGCCTCTGTCCAGAGCCAAGAATCAGCTGGGCAAGATTAGGTAGAGTAGGAGAGGCACCCTCACACTGCATGCGGAGGAAAAACTAACAGACGGGGAGGAGTGAAATAAGCAGCTCACGTGCTTTAACAATTCACCTGCATGCGTAACCCAACCCGTACCTGCAAGTGCATGATTGTGTGGGTCAGATTTAAAGCAGACGTTGCTGTTTGGAAATGCGTCCTCGTACAGCATGAGCTTGAGCTCACAGCCCCATTGATAGATGCTTTTTGTAACATTTGTAAGCTCTCTAATGATTTTTTTTCTTCTGAAAAATGTTTTCCAGGACTGCGTGTTCCCAAAACAATTGTTTTTAGTCTCTAGTACTCTACCAACGAGCTGAGAAAATGTTCTCCAGCTCTAGCGAGACAAATCAATCATTCTCTCAACAGCCTCGGAGATCGCCGATACACGATATTATTGTGCTAATTTATTTATTTATTTGCTTAGTTTCATTGCCGGAGAGTGAACCAACTTTAAGTGTAAGGCTAAAACTGAATTTGTATTTAACATGATAACAATTTAATAGAAACATTGTAAGTAACTAATCATAAGGCTTACATTTCCTCAGTTATTCAAATAGCAGCTACTAAAAACGAGCAAAGAACATTTATATTACCATAGAACATAACTGACTTTAGTCTAGCGTGAGTATTATGCACTTTATAGTCAGTGAAGCCGTCTACACTGTATGATTAATACATTTCTTATGCTTACATTGCACGTACATATGCACTTTGTTGTTTATCAGAGAATTCACGGGTCAGAATTAAGTAAGCGTGGGCTAAACCACAAAACTACGCTGTTTTCAGCGATGACTCATCTGAACGCCTCTCATTGGCTATTGCGTTCATAAGCCCAACATTATTATGTGCAATTGGTTTTAACTCGCAACACTGTAAAAACACAGAAAAATAAATATAATGGAACAAATAAGCCAACATATGAATTAGATGGTATTACTAGCCTGATAATAATAATAACATCTTGCTATCATCAAAGGCATCAGCCACAGGCTATATCTCAGACTATCGTAAATACACGATACTATCGTCTATCGGTGCAACCCTACTATGAAATTATTCAACTCTTCTGCTTTGTTTCAAAACCTAGTGACCTGTTTTCCTGTCTGCTTCCTGTTCTACCTTCGAAGGCAGCATCCGAAACTAAATGTTATTTTAGAATTCGTTATCCAACTCCATGTGTTTGGTTTACAAGCCTCCAAAATGTTGATATTATGTCAACCATTGAGAGTTCAAGAAAGTCTCCTTTATTTATTACATTCATTTCTGCTCTATTTAGAAATGCGATGGTCACTCTTTTGTGATGAGGCCACATGATTGTGAATGTTTTATCTTATTTGGTTTGGTTATTTTAAAACATTTAAAGATTTTATGGCATTTCACACTAGAGCTCTTATTGAAAACCCAAGTTGAATTTGTGAAGTCATTTGTGACCCTGCAGCACAAAAATACATTGTATGGGTCAAAATTATAGATTTTTCTTTTATGCCAAAAATCATTAGGATATTAAGTAAAGATCATGTTCCATGAAGATATTTTGTATATTTCCTACTGTAAATATATTAAAACTTATTTTGTTAGTATATTAGTAATATGCATTGCTAAGAATTTCATTTGGGCAACTTTAAAGGCAATTTTCTCAGGATTTAAATTTTTTGCACCCTCAGATTCCAGATTTTCAAATAGTTGTATCTCGGCCAAATATTGTCCTATCTTAACAAAAACCATACATCAATGCAAAGTTTATTTATTCAGTTTACATATTATGTATAAATCTCAATTTCGAAAAATTGACACTTATGACTGATTTTGTGGTCAAGGGTCACATTTTTGAAAGCAGTTGCCCGATGGACTTCCAGTGAGGTAGAACAAAATAGAATTTAATTTTATGTCAGGTTCAAGTTTGGCAAGCTTTGACGCACAAATTTGCTGCAACCAACCAATAGCAAGTGTCTTGGTTCGACAGTGACCTTCGTTTTGTAAGAAATTCTTAATTTGGTAGCAAAGCAAAACAAACATTCAGATTGGATTACACACTCATTCTGGTGGTTTCTACTCAACCATTTTTTATAACACTATTATTAAAACAATACAAAATTATATATGGAATAAACATTTATTGGATGAATTAAGCTTGCTCTGCAAAAGATAAGTGCTGTTATATTATTAACTGTTATAAGTTAAACAGATGTTATATTAAACTTAGTCTTGTCAACATTTGGAAATGTTTTTGTGTTCATTGAGATATTGTTTAAAATGTTACTTTTCAAAGGGGTGTACTCATTTATCCTAAGCACTTTGTAAATATATATATATTAGTGGTGGGCTTATCGGCGTTAGCTGCGTTAACGTGAGACTCTTATCGGCGAAAAAAAAATATCGCCGTTAATCCTATTCTCAAAGTTGGGTTGGGACTGGGTCACACGCAAGCTATGATGACTTTCACCCTTGATATTTTAGCGCGGATATACCTAGCCGAATGCACTGTAGGGGGCGAGAACGAGTCTTCGATGAGGCCGCAGTCCGTATGGGAAATTGTTAAACGCTGTCTGTGTGGTAATACATCGGGCAGGACATCCAAACGCTCACTATCAATCATCAACCTCAAATATGGTTTTCATCTGAAAGATGTATGTAGTAGCAACTTTACATGGCCGCTCAATATGATGTTAACTAGAGAAATGTGCGCTATTGAGTTTTGTGTGGAAGCGCGTTTGCTGCAGAAGGCTCCGGTGCGCTCACTTGTCTTAAAATTCCGTCAGTTTTGGTCTCGATAAAAGTAGCCTAATACATCTTTCGTGTAAAGACTCTATTTATTTGGGCACTCAGAATAACAGAAACGTTGCGCTTTTAAGCAAACAGGATGCTTTAGGTCTCATGTGAACTTGAGCAGAAACCGAAACTGTATATCTAAAAATACAGTACATGAAAAATTATCATAGAGAGTGAAATGTCAAAAATAGAATAGAAGACGTTTGTTAGCATGAGATTTACTGAAATACTGTGCAACACTGCTAATAAGTGGCTTTGTTCTAAATCAAAAAACACATTTTGGGTTTTTATTCAACTAATAAGGTGGGCACGCTGTGATCTGCTATAATTTTACTGTAATTGACAGTATCGGCAAAAAACAACAACAACACGGTGGAGGGAATGGGAGTCATTCTTCCCGGAGTGGAACGGGATTTTCCTCCAGTTTTTTCTGGGATTGGGACGGGAGAATAAAGTGACATTTTGGAAACAGGAGATGCCACTGGTCTAATGCGCCATCGACTTGACTTTATTTGAACCCCGCAGACTTACTTTTAGTCATTATTTGGGAGCACACACATATTCTGAATGCCTTCGGCAATCAAATGGCCATTTTAATCTGATTAATTCCAAGATTAATCTGATTAATCTAGATTAAAAAAATTAATCTATGCCCACCTCTAATATATATATATATTATACACATACTCTACATTTCTTGGTGAATTATCTTGCTCTGCAAAAGATAAGTGCCCCAATTTGGCCAAAAGTTTCTTAAGCTTTTCGGAGCAGACTACATCTGGTAGTGTCCGGGACTTAAAACTGTCTACATAGGCCCATTAGGTTGTGGAACAGGCCAAGTCAGAAGGAGTATTTTCGCCGTGGACTGGGGCAGTTTCATGTGTTCACACTGTCTTCTGTTTTCACATTTGGGAGACTACCATGTGTTTTGTTCTTCCAGATGGAAGCGGATGGTTTCAGTCATGAATATGACCCAAATCGGGAGCAGAGGGGAGGACAATCGGCCCATGATCCTGTTTTTCCTCCATGTGACCCCACTTCCCCTAGGTAGTACTCTCCCCCATGGCCTGTCTGTGTGTGTATGTAACCAGACCCAGATCCTGCGACACTAGCTCTCCTGGATGTAACCAGGAGCGAGGGCTGCTCTGAGTGGCATGAGTCTTAGATCTGTCCGTTACATAACCATCTATTCGTTTGAGACTCTGCTGGTCTAATCTAATCTCCGCCTCAAGTGCCTTATATGTCTGCATGTCTTAATCATCCTTATTTATTGTTTTTTCCCATAATCAATTGTGTTCGTATTTAATTTGATAAACATTTTTTTTGTAGTTTCATTATGTGTGAGTCAGTAATGTTTGTTAGTAGGGGTGGAAGGGGTGGAACGGAAAACAGTTTTTTACGGTTCGGTTTGTATCATGGTCTTAGAGTCACGGTTTCGGTACGATTCAGTATTTTTAGGGAAAAACTATACTGTCAAATAAAAATAAAGAAAATACGAATAATCTGTCTAACTACAAGCAGCAGCACAAATAAATAAAATAGAGTAAAGATACAAATAAAATAGACAGTGATTTTTCTGTTTTCTTTTTTGTTTTTTTTTTTTTAGGTAGGTCTAGCATTAGTTTTTAGGTACAGAAATTGAATAAATTAATAAAATATAAAACAGCATTGGATATTTGACTGTATAAATTAAAGCTTAATATTTATTAAATGTTTCCTCCCTTAAAAAAGTTACAAAAGCGATTCAATCAAGAGCAGTGAGTGATTTAGTTGCTGTTTGATTAATATTAAGAAAGTGGTGTCACTTTAAGAGTGTTCGTTAATGCAACATAATGCAGTACAAAGATACTGTACGTTGAAAATAGCCGGCTATAAAAACTAAATATTTTACATAACAAGACAGGCATTAGCTTACATTTGTTTAGTACATAGTTTTTAGTTAATGTAAAAACTTTACCGTGCGGCCCGCGGGTTGAGACCCCCATGCATTGTGCCTTATGTTTCACGGTTTTTATAACAAACCATATTGCAGGCTTCTTATGAACTGCGCAGCGCTGCACCGTGTGTGGAAACCATATGGTTCAAAAAAAAAAATTTCCGCAAACCGTCACCCCTGTTTGTTAGTAGGGATGCTCCGCGGATTTTTGCAAGGTACCGATCGCATGGTGATCCCGATCCGATGGATTCTGATGCTTAAGTTTGATATAACACGTTTGTTAAAAAATAATCACAAAAATGATTCCTTGCAGTGAATATTTTGTTTCCTTTAAAATAGTTTAAATAACACAGAAAGGATCAATGACAAAAATAAATGCAACAAATTGTGCTGTTCAACCCGCAAGGCAGAGATAGGCTCGACTGTGCGTGTCGCATTTTTATAGCTATCAGCACCCACCCGGGTGATGATGGGAATAAACGACTGCTCATATTCCAGCATACGGCACTGGTAAAATTGAACAAGAGCAACTGAATGGTTTGTCCAATACTTTTAAGTGCATCGGCACCTCTGCGTTCATCCGGACCGCGAGTTGTAACAGCAGCACCCGTTTTAATGTATTGGGAAGCGTGTCATAATGCGCATCCATCAACAGAAGCATACATGGTCTAGCCCAGTGATTATTTTTCAGCGCTGTACCTTTTTTTACAACGGTCCAAGTGCTTTATTTAGACCTCTCACACGGCCGCATGCATGTCATTTCTCTCACATATTACGTCATCAAGAGCTGCGATGACGCGGTTATTTTAACCAACCAGATTTATAACAAAATATAGATATTTATAAAATGCCAGAAAAACAATGCTGCAAATATAGCTATGATCTGATCTAAACCAAATGACAGAAGTTTCTGACATTTATTGAAATAAATAATTGTACTAAGAACCCCATTAATAAAACACCTAATTGTTGTTATGCTGTCGGGAGATGACCAATTTAACTGTGAAACTGTTATCTTTCTTTTCTGCTCGAAATGAGTAACATTTTTGCACAATGAAGTTGGGAAGATAAAATAAATATAAGTTGCAGTCCAATGTAAGACGCGCACGGAAGTGTTACTCGACACGCGACATTGCAGAAAGTGTGCGTTCACAAATGTAGCCTATGTTAATCCAAATATGGAAAGCATTTTCGAATTAGGCTACTGATAAAACTAAACGGCAGTTCTCACAGGTTATATCCAGACCCTGATAATCTGTTTGGGTGCCACATAAAAAAAAAAATTCTGTAATTAAGGGTGATTGCGGCGTAGTAGTCAAATATTATAAATGGTGCAATTTTACTTTTTTTTTAAATAAATACATTTTCATCAGGCGGACAATTTTTGTGTGTGTGTTCACCTGATCAGAAGTGGCAGTGACAGAAACGAGGCATTCCAGATCAAGTTTGAAAGGAGTAAAGTCTGTGTTAATGCTCTTCAGTAGGCTAATGTGGCCAGTGAGATATTTTGTTTTATAAATAAATAAACATAAAAACAGCCCGCGATCAGCATTTACCTACCCCTTTATGGCTGCAACGAGTTTCGTTCCGTCCTCCACGCGGTGAACAACCAGTGTTTGGGTAACGCATTACAAATTGCTGAGATACGTAATAATATTTACTTTTTGTCAAGTAACTAATGTAAAGCTAACGCTGATTACTTTTTAATTTACAAGAAAATATCTGAGTTACTTTTTCCCCATTTATTGACTGACAGTGTGCACTGTGTGAACATGATCTTACTGTAGTTCGTTAAATGCACATGTATTACATTCATCCTGCTCGCAAAAAACAGATTCAGTATTCTGAAAATGAATTAAAACAGTGAAATGCAAGCTCAAATATGACACAAACCTGCAATAATTAAATTTGTTAAACAACACAAATATATCTAATCCCATTTTATTAACCGATTCTTTGCTGCTGACCTTTGATGATCCAGTTCAACCATAACTAATAAGCAAAAATGACTTTAGATAAACTAACAATTGTGCTTCATTGTTGTTTGTTTGTTGTTGTTTGCTGAAGAGTGTTTAACCTTCTTCTCCTCGTTCTACTGTACAGACGAGATTTACCTTTCCATACCAGCAATGACATGACTGCGGTGCCAAATATGTCCCCACGCATCATATACGTGACGTCATCAAATTGCGATCGATATGTGAGATCGGCCGAATGTAAAGTGTACCGATCGAAAAAAAAATGATTATCGCCGATAACCGGCCGATGCGGAGCACCCCTAGTTGTTAGTAACTTTTATGCTGTGGGTCTTTGTTTATTATAATAGCATGTTTTTGTCATACTGTGGCCATGTACACACTGCAGGCAAATATGGGTTTCGCTCTGTTCCTGAGTGCTTAATTTGCTAGTTTGCTGGGCTACAAACTAACACGAATTTTAAAAAATAAGTTGATCTGTTGATTATTTCTTCAATTAATCGGATGAAAATCCAAACACAAAAATTTTTTTTATTTATTATAAAAAAATAAGTGTCCTCCACTATTTCCCGTATGCACTTTATCCTTGGAAATGCACTACTTTTACATTAATTTATTTGATGAATTAGATGAAAATCCAAACATAATATTTTTTATTAAATGAATAGATTTTTATTTATTATTTAAAATTCAGTGTTCTCCACTATTTTCCGCATGTGCTTTATCCATTGAAATGCACTACTCCGTATTATAAAGTGGAATGATTGGTGATATTTTCTGTGCACACCACACAGACCTAAAAAGTCAATAATCAAATTTGCTAGTTTATTTTTGTTTTCGATTTTATCGATTAGTTGTTGCAGCCCTAAAGAATTGTCATATTTTTTTGGACACCAAACTAAATTGCCAACTGTTGGCTATGTTTTTGGTTCACAGCTGCAAGATGCCTAAATGTTGTTATTATTCCAGCAAATATGAGTTCAGGAGTGACTCCTGTATTCAGTACTTACAGTACTCACTGTGTAGTACTCGCTAAACCATTTTTAGGAGATTTACTCACATTTTCACCCTAGAGCTTTTACAGAAAACCAAACTTTTGGTTTGTTTGGTCTGTTTAAAAACTGTTTTCATAGCAGTCGATATCGATAATTATCACGATAAATGTCAAATCTTTATTTCTTTCAAGTTCAAAGCCAGATTTTTGCTCCAAAGTGAAAGTTGTAGAAACCAGACCATTAATTTTCCCTAAAATAAATAGAAAAAAAAAATAGTTTCTAATGAGTGATATTGTTTCAAATCAAGAAACCGGTTTGGGTTGCCTCATAATATCAATAATAATAATATCACTTTTTTGTCTCTTAGAAATGCACATTTGATAGTAGCTTGAGTTAGGATGCAGAGGTACATTTATGTTCTTTATCAAAATCCGTAACATCCGTACAAAAATTTAGAAACCTTTATTCTGATAAAGGTTTTTTTTTTTTATTTTTTTTAGCATTGGTCTCCCATAGTAGCATACATTTAAATCATGATAAACAGTTCAATCCACACATATGGCACCTTAATAACATGGTAAAAATATAACTATATGGTTTTTAGGTAGCCTATTTGTTTGAAAAACGGTCTAAAAACATTCAGTATAAATGCACACATGCTATAGCTTAACCACACATACATACTATAATGATATACCTTTACTCCTGTAGTAAAATTCAGTGTGAATATCCCACATTTCTGCCACAATACCATGGTGCAGTGAGTGTTACTACAGTAAATCCATGGTAAATAATGGAGATTGTAGATTGAAAAGCCTTCTGACTGGTCTCATTGCACACAGTGTTTAACCAATCACAGAGTAATTTGTGTTCTTCGCTGAATTCAAGCAGTTTCACACTGACTGGATCTCACAGCGCTGCTTAGTGTTCGCGTGACCGAGTAAACGCATCTGCTCTAGTGAGCTCGCGCCGCGCGGTAGTTTGAACTGTGATCCGAGCGGATAAACGGTCAACTAACAATTATATGGTGCAATTCAAATGAGTCGCCGTAACATAAACATGAACACAGCCAACTCGAAATATCGAACATTTATCGAACTCTTCATATCGTTTTATCGAGGAAAATGATATCCCGATAATTATCATTATAGAATTATCGCCCAGCCCTAGTTGAGCCTCAGAACTCAAAATTTTGCTCCATTAAATGAGCTCTTGAACAGTTATTCATGTGACTCTCTTACGTCTACAGATATTAAACCAGTAAATGTGATTTATTAATAGCTAGCACATGTATTTGTAACTGAGATGAAATGACAGCAGCATCATTTCTCATTTGGCGGTTAGCCATAGCCTCGAGCAATTACTGCACAGGTTCTGCTTTTGATTAGACCTGCAAGTTTCGCTTGAAAGACCTCTTTATTTACAGTTACAGGACACGGTTGAAGTCATGCGGCATTTAATCTTTCTGCAAGTTCCTGCTAATATAGATTTTGTTTTTGGCAGAACTGCCAATGTCCGTGTAGTAATAGCTAAATCTTTAACCCAGCACATGGTCAAACTCAAGTTAACAAGAAGCGTAGATACATGGACTGTATTTCTGTGGTCACCGAATGTGTTGGAGATTGTCTGCCATTATAGTTGCGAATGCTAGTAGTAGGACAATTGTCAAGCATCCGTAATTGTAGATGTAGAGCAAAGTGTACATTAACCTAAAGTCCTCATTAATGCATCAGTCAATAAACACATTTGCTTCAAGACTGTAGTAATTCTGCAAGGCATGCTGAAGTGAGTCTAGAGGGATTTAATGTTAATATTGGTAGTTTGCATAATGCCTAGTCAGATTGCCTGAGAGAGATCAAAGAATTGACTTCCTCAGTTCTGGCAGCATTCACTCTTTTTCCTCTTTGGTTGGTTTTGAGAGCATCTGATTGGGAATCTGGTTTGAATGAAGTCGTCTTGTAATTTAACATGCAGGTCTTTAGCGTCATCTTAGTAATTGAGTATTGAGTTAAAGAGAACTGTAATTTCTGTTGAGGCCAAGGATGTCTGCGGTTCTGACGAGATGGCATCATTTATCACTCTAATGTATTCATTTTTTGGTCATTAATCGTCTCATCTCAGACCTCTCATCTCTTAAGTGTCAAATCATGCACTGCATTTATTATTTGAGTTCAGTGTTCAAACTATGTCTTTGATTATTGGTATGACCAGATGCACTGTATTTGAGGCTTTGTTCTGGCCTTTTCTCAAATCGGGTACAAATTGGCGTACTAGAAAATTTTTTTGTTTAAAGCAATAGACACAAGTATACGGAAGCTTGTTTCTGCCACAAAATTAAAAAAAGGTAATTGCAACTCTGAATGAATTAATCTAGTTCTAATTCTAGTAGTTCTACATTTAGAACTACTAATTCTGACTTTTTTCATAATAGTGAGTTTACATCTTCCTTTTAAACCCCTTCCGGTTCAAGCCCAATGTTGTGCCCTTTTTGCGGAAGTGCTTTTGTAAAATGCAGGACAAATTCTGCATTTTAAAGTTGATGTGTAAAGAGTATCCAGTATGATAAAATATTACGACATCTAGTCATTGCCCATTACAGACATCAAATCATTGCAAATATGTTTGTTGGTAACCATTTGGTTTTATCTCTTTCATGTTCTGGTTGACCTGTCTTTTTCTTTTTCCAGTTTATTGAGGCCTACCAGGGCATCGGATGCGTGGACTCCATGTGCTGTTTCTCAGAGGGGCAAAACGCCTGCTCACGGCTGGGCCGGCTGGTGGAGCGATTGATGGGCCGCTGTGACCCCGCTCGAACCACCAGGTGCGACCTCTCTCTCTCTAGCCTCTGCTGTAAGCACATCTCCTATAAGCGGGAGCACGATGAGCCCTGGGCAAGTGAGGGCCGCCAGCGCACTCAAAGCATTCTCTAATGATTACAATGTATAATTTAAGATGAAAGCATGTGCATTCATTTGCCTTTAATGTAACAAAGATTAGCTAGAAGTTCAAGCGAGCGTCATCGCCTTGGATGCGCCAGGTATGTACTTATACAAGGAAATGTAAAATGTAGTCTGCCCTTCCAACCCATTGTCTTTGTCTTTCATCGTCTTCACCTTCTTTCAAGGTGCGCTGGTGTCGCTTTTGTGTCTTATCTCTATGTGGCAGATAAATGTTCGCTGCTGAAGATCTTGTGCCTCCATACGATTCCATAATCGCTGAAGCGGTCTCGTCATCCTAGTTCTCAGACATCACACCCAGTTATTAGCAAGGCTAAGATTTGTAGTGCCAATTTATGCAAGTATTTGCTCGTCGAATGTTGGACTATATGACTTGATCCTTGGAACATCCTGTCATTACTTGTTCTGAGACGTTGCATCCTAGTTCAAGTGTTCGAATCTGCATCGTAGTCTTTGCCTTGTGTGTGTGCCTCTCCGTAGAGGGGTTTGTGATGGCATGCGAACGTAATGCACTCAGCTTTTCACGTAATCGTTTTGACTGTCTGTATCCGCACTTTGGGAAGCAGGGCGCTTCCGAAACGACTCCGCAGTGGTGAGATGAGTACACTGAGACCTGGTCTCACTAAATACAAGATTCCTGTTCCAGTATAACGGCTAGAACACTGCCATCGAAGCGCAGGGTACTAGAGGAGACCTCTGCTCTGGCTGGCCAATGGTAGCCACAGTCAACAGCTACCACCGCTGTGATCGGCTCATTTATCGCAAAGAAAATCTCAACAAGGGACCACATCGTGATTGCGTGAGACACTGCTAACTGTAGTCTCCAAGAGGATTCTTGAGTTGTTTTTGTTCTTCTGTTTTTGTTACGTTAAACTTGAAGCCTTATAGGAGTCGAATCAATCTGTTTAATTGCATGATGGCAGCGTTTCATATTTAGTGTGTTAAGTGGTGGACGAAGGCCAGAGAGTGTGTGCGTCCTCCTAGAGTATTACTAGGCACTTTACTACGCTTTATGGCTGTTAGATTACTGTTTTCTTGTCTCTCAAATGAAGCATCTAAACGATTATATGTTGTTGCATTTATCAGTGATCTGTACTGCTTATCTTCCATATGTCTTCAGATCAGTGGTTCTCAGCTGGTGGGTCATGGGCCAAAAATGAATCACACATTGCTGTTTAAATTTAAAAAAAGAGGGTCAAAAGATCCTCATATCCTGATCCTATATTAGAGTCAATGGATTTGTGTGCAGCATTCCTACATGTAGGCAACCTAAGTTTGTGTCCCGGCTCGTAATCCACATCTCGCTTTCTCTCCCACATTGCTTCCTACCAATTTCCTATGCAGTTGTCTTGCGTTAAATACCAAACATTTATCATCATAATAATAATCATTTAAATATGGCTGCAAGGAGCAGTTAAGGAGCCTAGCACAACGAAGGAACAATGACTACAACAGTGAGTAGTTAAATTCATCTAGTTAATCAGTAAATAATTTTAGACAAAAAATACAGTAAATAAAATCAAGATATACAGTCACTAGTAATACGATTTAATTGCTTATCACTTTTGACCAATAGCTGGCACTGTTATCTACTTATGTTGTTGTCAGTGTGAGTTTGCAATGACACACAAAACGTTTGGTGTTAATATGCCAAAGTTGCAGCCTTAGAAGCAGCTTGGTGTCATGCTAGCAGTCATTTATGCATTATTCAAGAATGGTTTATCGAAAAGCTTTTGATAACTGTTAGCCGGCATGGATGGAAGTCAATTGTGGTAAAAATCAGGCCAAAAGTTTTGGAAGAGTTAGAAAAAGTAGGTTTTCAAAGAAATTCAAATTGGCAGATTGCAAGTGTTACCAAATATGGCATGAATGGTATGGATGCTCTTGGGATGATCCAAGGAAGATATCAAGACCATTTTCATTAAATAGGCAAAATTAATCAAAAGCTATTAGCATTTTTTGACCAAGTTTTGGCCAGAAAGTGACGTGACATACGAACAAGTATGGTGACCCATACTCGGAATTTGTGCTCTGCATTTAACCCATCCATGGTGCACACACAGCAGTGAACACACACCCGGAGCAGTGGGCAGCCATTTATGCTGCGGCGCCTGGGGAGCAGTTGAGGGTTCGGTGCTTTACTAAAGGGCACTTCAGTCGTGGTATTGAGGGTGGAGAGAGCGCTGTACATTCAATCCCCCACCTACAATTCCTGCCGGACCGAGACTCTAACTCGCAACCTTTCGATTAGGAGTCCGATTCTCTAACCATTAGGCCACGACTTCCCTAAAGTCTGCACCGTTCTGATATTTTGTCCTGATGACACATACCAAAGTTTTGTGATGATACACTAATGCGTTATCACTAATCATTAATAGAAAAAATAGCCATTTCTCACATCTCCTGTCCAGTAGTTGGTTCTATGCCAAAGCACTGCATGTAGCCTCAGGGGATGCTTATGACATGAACCAAGTTTTATTTGAATATGTTAAAATGTCATGTAGATATAGCCTCATGTCCAATTTGGTGTGATCTTCATCAAATTTGTGCGCATGTTATTTGAGAATGATTTGGCTCATCAAAAAGCTTTTAATAACTGTTTGCCAGCATTATCTGAGCCAATTTTTTGTGAAAATCAGACAAGGATGAGTTCGAAAAATAATTCAAACTTGAAAAAACTTCAAAATCTTGACCCCCTATACATTTTAATTTTAATTATGATATTAACCGTTTATGTTGAGACTGTCCTCGATCAGTGGCAAATTTCATAACTTTTTTTTTTCTATGGGCTGCCAAAGGCTCAAGCAGAAGAAAACTTAACAGATACAATAGGTGTCACCGTACCTTCGGTGCTTGGCCCCTAAAAAAACACAAATACATATTTTGCTGTTGATGTCAAAGTCTGTGCTTCCCATCACACTTTACATTGGTTTGGCAAGTTACATTAGACAGATGCCAACATGCCCACATCCTCAAAAACAAGCAGTTTATTAGTGTTTCTTTGACCTTTCTCGTTTTTTTTATGTACTTGGAGATGATTTTGGTACTTGGGAGTCGGGACACTGGGTCAACACACTTGATGGGTCCTAAAGCAAAACCAATTGAGAACCACTGCTTTAGATAATAAAGGAGATTGTTTCTATGGTATGAAGCCAGTAAGCCGCATATACATACATTTAACAACATAAATGCAAATGCACGTTCTGATTTCAACTTTTTACCTCAAGGTCTTAAAACGGTTGTCTTCATCAGCAAAGCATGACGATGGTACATTTACATTTGCCGTCTACCAGTCTTTTCTAGCCAAAGATAATCGCATTACTGTAGCTATCAATGTATTTTTTATCTTATATAGCATGGATCTATTTATAATATGGCTGTGCTTCAGAGGGTTTAGTCCTTTGGATGAAGACAATGCCCTCTGTTGTTCAAGAGTAGCAGGTCTGGTGTTTGAGGACTACAGCTTTGGAACGGCTCCGATCCTCAAGGGCTGCTTAAATAATAAACACTATTTACAAATATAATATACATTTTATAGTGAACCTATATACACATATTTTTCTACAAACAATAGATTTACGTTATGTATATTTACTTGTATAGTATCAATTATCTTTTTTATATATAGGTACCGTACACAACATATTCTGGCCAGGAAAATGCTATCATAAGAATGTAGTCTATGTGAATGTCGAGGCTGTGGAAGGATGTTGTTTTTATATTTGTTTGTCTTTTAACCATCCACATTAACCCATCTTGTACTAGCATGCAACTCATCCATTTCTCCATTGGATGCGACTCTTGACTGTTGCTTGCTGATCTTCATGCACAAAGATTTCATTAGTCAAATAAATATTTATAAGAAGGGATGCACATATAAATTAACACTTTTGTAAAACAAAAAATGTATGCTGGACTTTGGAGAATACACTCTGGTAACCCAGTTATTAATAACCAGTCGCAAGCCTTTTTACATTATGGAACTTAGCAAGATGGAAATCAAGAGCTAAAATTAGACATCATCATTCCAAACCCAAAACCCTATTATTAATCTTCAAAACACAAATTAAGATATTCAAACTGCAGAGATTTTTCCTTCCATTAAAATACCAAAACTTTCATTAAAAGACCAAAAGCCGCTTCAAAAGGAGCTTAACCGTGCTTGCGTTATCTACGAGAAAGAAAAAAAACGAATTGATTCTCGCTCATTAAGCACGTTTAAACTTCTGTGTACCATATTTGATATGTCTCTTGGACAGTTACTTTTTATGCAATGTTCTTTAACTTTTTGGTGTAAAGGACTTTGAATGGAAGGAGCAAATTCTTTAATAAAACATTTATTTGTGTTTCGAAGATTAACTAACGTCTTATGGGTTTGAAATGACATGAGGGTGGAGTAATTAATGACCTAATTTTAATTTCTAGATGAACTATCACTTTCAGGATATTTTATCAAATAATAGTAAGACTTAATGGCCAATAGTTATTTATTTTTCATAGATTCACATTTTATCTGCAAAACAAATGTTCACAATTAGTCGTTGACCAATTCGTCATGTTTCTTAGAGTTGATGCGTGGGTATAGTCTCAATACTACTTAATGATTTATATAACAGTTGTTTTACACAATATATACTTGGTTTAAAAATAAAATCTAAATTGAATAACAATGTATTACTTGTATAACCTATTTGAATTGGGGGGGGGGGGTAGCTTGATATTTATAAAAATTATAGCATTAAAAACTGAAACATTGTGCATCCCTAGTATTCAGGTCATGTATTGGTCATGGGCGTCCCTCTCTGCACCTATATAGCTTTGAATTGAAATCTCCACACTGTCCCCCTCACTGTTCGCACTTTCCTTGATCCTTCCAGATTTTGGAGCGACTCGGACACCTTCTCCAACGACCGGAGCATCCTGACGCTCTCACCCATGGAAGTCTCTCATTGTTGATGCACCAGCCCAAAAAGGATTGGCTTGTAGATTCTGGAGGCACCTGCCCTTTTACCCCGTCCTATGCCCTTTCCCAGTCACCAGCCAGATTGCTTTAAAAGCTCTGAGTATCACATAATATGTGATCAGCAACAACAAGGGACAGGCAGTTGCTCCTGCAAAAACTAAAGGATTTGTGTGTCTTGATTTTCCGCTGCTAGTAAACCCACAGAACTGTTCATGAAGGGCCGCTGTCTTTCCTGAGGAAAATGAGGGGGTCTGTTTGAAGCCATAATTCCCTCTTTTAATTGCCTGATTTTCAAGGTATTAAATGTGGGCGCCGTGTAACGCTAGCTCACAAACCTGTAGCCTCCTACCCTAAGATGCCTACCTGTACACCAAGCCGGAGTTGTGGTTCATACAGACTATCATGATGCAAGAATGTCGCAATGGAGTTCTTGATGGAATACTTGCATATCATCCTTGAACTCGATCACTTTAACCTCCATCAGTCATGTGCCTGCATATTATTTCTCGTTTCTTCTGTCTCGCACATCCTATGTTGTCATCTCTAACCATTGTCACTGGTTAATTTATCATTGTTGCCGTTTTCCTTGTTTTTCTGCTTGTTTCTATCCACTCGTCAAAGCTGTATGATTATTATAATTTTTTTGTATGCGTGTGTGTATTTAATCGCGTAGGAAGACATAGTCGGAGGAAAAGGAATGAAATTCATCCTACATGGGCCATGGGTTATTATAAGGCCAGAGCATTGAGACAACCGTTTTAAACTTGCTTAGATCAACTATATTGAAGTTTGTTATCGGACTGCATGCTGCACTTGGGTCAGTCTGTCACAATAACCCTGTAACAGAGGCCTAAGTCAACTGGACCTAAATGCTCCCGATTTGAGGAGTCTAGTCTTGGATTTGTCTTTATTTTAGCTGCAAAGGCCGTGACACCCTGGATCTCACAGGTATCGGTTGAAATCTGGTGCCGTGACCCGGGTGGCAGTTGGGAGTCAGATTTTATGATGGAGTATGGTCACATTTTGAATTGTGGATTACTCTATTTTGGTGGTACTTCTCTCTTGTCTTTAGTTGTATATCGCTTTTGTCATGTCAATGTTCAAACCTAAAATGACTCCTGACCATTGATCATTACTATTTCAGATTTTGTTGAAATCCAACGGCAGAAGTGTTTTGCTATATAATGTATTTTCTTGGATTATATAGCAACTCAGTATGCCACTTTTTACTCCGAGACATTAGCAATAAGACTCTATCTAGACTGGAAATACCTGATCTAGCTGTGATGTCAGTCATCCATGTTGCGGTTTCATCTTTTTTTGTGTAAACATATGGTCTTCTAACTGTACTCTCCTTACAATGAATATGTTTAATTGCTGATGTTTGTGAAAGTTATATTTACAGAATAAATACCTTTATAAAATCCAGTGTTTTATTATGATTATTAGTATTCCACATTTCAGTTTTTGTACAGTTTCACAATCCAGTACACTTACTTTTATAAACCAGTGTTGTGTGTGTGTGTGTATATACTATACAAAAGTAATGGTGTGTGCACTCCAAAAACGAAGCAAATATTCTCACCGTGCTATCGCTCTAGATTACTCGCAGGATGTTTTCGCGTCACTCTCGTGAATAAAAACATTGCACATGCTCTCCTCCATTTTCTGATATAACCGGACAAGTCAAACTGGACGTGTGAATAAGCTCTTCTCTGATTGGTTTGCGCGACATCGTGAGAATTTCCTTCTCGAGTTGAAATGTTTCAACTTGCGCAGAAGACGTGATTGAGGCAAATATCGCACGTTTGTGGCAATCTGATTGCCCAATTTGTTTCCCCCTGTGCAAATTCTTACCTATTCACGTTTTTGCATTGACTTTGTATGTAATCTACTCGTGCAAATAATTACATTCTCTTTTGATGTGCACACCATAAGACTCTAGAGATATTACAGTGCTAAGCAGTTCTTCGAGTGACTTCGGCAGCACAATTGTTTGCAACAACTCTTTAAACCGACTTGTACAGCAACCATGAAGTGATTACAGTTTTTTTCTGTATACTTCAGTGGTTTGGTTTTGTTGAAATGCAAATTTGTTTAATGGAAGAGTCCACAGTCATCCAGCGGTTAACCCAGAAAATCATCCAAGCATTTCAGATGGTGGACATCCAGGAAAATGGGGCCAACAAACCCATCTTTATCTTCCAAACAATGACATCATGGTACAAAATAACCACAGGGACTGAATGTTATAGGTGACCGCAAATACAAACTCAATATGGAAACGAGCCATTTACTTAGATAAACAAGTTTCTAACTTACTTTCCAGAGGAAACACTGTACTTTTTAGTGGTGCTTGTATTGTAAGTTTCTTAATAATCACGGTCTGTTTACTTGTCTTCAGTGAGCTAGAGTTTTTATTTATTTTTATGGTTTAATTTATTTATTTTTTAATTTAGGCTAGTATTAAGTATACATTTTTTTTGTGATTGACACTGGTGACAAGAATTATGAAATTTCTATGGTATCAACATTTTTGATATTACACAGACCTTATTTAAAGCAAATTTAAAACAAAAATATATAAATATTGTGATATATATATATATATATATATATCAGTAAGGAGGTCTCTTGTTCAGGCAGCGGCAGTGTCTTCACGACCCAGAGTCAAGCGTTGTCTTAACGGTAAGTTGCTAACTAGTTTGTGAAATACTTAACTTACTGTAAAGTTAATAAACAATGACCCCATCTTTTACTCTCAGCTTATCATACTCATTTGCAACATTAATAGGGTCCAATGATTTCATGGATGGAATCATGGAATCCAATCATAAAAATGGAATTTACTGTATAACATGGAATTATGGTTATATTCTGTTTATGTATAAAATTCATTCTATATACAGTACCAGTCAAAAGTTTGGACATACGAATGGAAAGTGACTGGTACTGTATTATAATATACATGAAGAATATCGTCCGATATATCAGTATCTGACTTGTTTTACTCCCTAATATCGGGATCAGTCCCCAAAATCAGTATCGGCTCTAAATAATACCTAATGTGAATTTTTGATTCATGCTAACTTCTAAAGGTGAATTTCACAAGACCGCTCAGGGGACATAACCAGACCATATTTCAATTGAAAATGAAAAGGAAATAAATAACAGAACAAAAGTAAATAAAGATTTGGATAAAGATTTGAAGGCCATTGAGAAAATCGACATTATGACAAAACACTCATACTATATTGTATTAGCATAATACAAATACAGCAACAAAAAACAGTTCTCCTATTCTAACGTGGAAAAAAATCTATTATTTAAACAAAAAAAAGATCCGCGTTCACACGGATCTGTAAAAACTACTTAAAATGCTGTGTTTTGCATGCAAGGGCAGTATTTGGCGATTTACTTGGTAAAGAAACACTACGTGAACACGCAATCCACATCTCGTCACCATTTTTCAAATTCACATATTTGTAGTTTATACAGAGACAATAATTGTATCATTTCCAAAAACTTGCACTTTGAAACCTGTTCAAATGTTTGTGTTCTGAGGCCTCCAAAACGCCGCTGTCATGTAAACGAATGGTCAAAACACATACATTAATCATGTAAGGACACTTGCGGTCTATGGGAGGGTCAGAGAGCTCTCAGAATTCATCAACAATATCTTAATTTGTGTTCTGAAGATGAACGAAGGTCTTAAATGTTTGGAACGACATGAGGGTGAGTAATTAATAACAGAATTCTCATTTTTGGGTGAACTATCCCTTTAAATGTGTCTTTGCTGACATCACATGGCATTATCATCACCTGCTCCTACATAGTTGACTGCTTTAGCTGCTCGCACCGCGGCCTCTCCGAGTTTCCTCCTGACCTCAGGACTGATGCCCGGCTGTAGTCACACACACAAATCAAGCATTCGATAACACAAGCATATATCACAGACTTCACCAGAATGACAGAAGCGGTGTCATATTTACCCCTGGAGCCTCCTCGATGATCTTCTGGTGTCGTCTCTGTACGCTACAGTCTCTCTCGAACAGATACACCACATCGCCGTACTGGTCACCAAACACCTGCACCTCAACGTGTCTAATGTAACAACAAACGCTCATGTATTTCATCATATATGTGACCCTGGAGCAGAAAACCAGTCTTAAGTCACACGGGTTGGCTGGGTAGCAATAGCCAACAATATACAGTGTATGGGTCAAAACTATGGATTTTTCTTAAATATTGGCTAGTCAAAGCTTTGCCTGAAAGTTAAAGACTGCACTATACAGATAACAAGGCATTGCTAGATAAGAACTATACTTTTGCAGAGTACTTATGGAAATAATATACTTTAAAATAATATACTGAATGTAATGTTTTAGGACATTTAAAGGCAAGTTAATTGCAATTTACTAAAAATGTGTTATAGGTCATTAATATTAAATGCAATTAGATAAATGCAACTGTATTTTATGTAATTTCATAATTCTATTGTGTTTTAAATAAAGTGCACCACTGACTGTACTGATATATATTTAAATATATTTTAGTTTACCATAAATGTAATTTCTATTGAAATGTATGCCATGTACTTAAATATACACGTAAAATATGAACTTTAAATTCAATATCAAATTATGTAGCTTGTATTTTAACCCGTTAAAATATATCCTTTTACATCCCTTGTGAAAATGAACCATGGTTTTATTACAGTAAAATTGTATTAACAATAGTTTTTGTCGTAAAGCCATGGTGCTTTAGTATGTTAGTCAACACATCAAAATAAGCGTACTACTTTAAAGCATGACAAAAGATTATTAAAACAATATTTGTTTTTAAATGTACTTTCAAGTAAATCTTAATTTGATATCACAAAGTGCACTTTTTAAAAGGTAACTTAAGTGTGTTAAGAAACAGTCATTAAGCACACTTATAAGTGTCTCTCTTTAAGTTGGGTTGCAAAAAGGTGGAACACTTCCAGAAATTTGGGAAACTTTCCAGGATTTAGTTTTTTTTAATCTTTGGGGAATTTTTCAAGGTTTACGGAAATTTAACGGAAATGTTCCACCCCTTTGCAACCTTACACTTAAATGGATTTTATTTTGTTAATAATTTGTATATTATCTGTAAATACAGTATTTTAAAAATATACTTTTAAGATCTGAAGTAAAATACAAGTGCATATGAAATACAATTAAGCTTAAGTTACTAGGGCTATTTTTGTGCTATTTGTGCTGTGTTTTTGCTATTTTTGTGTCAAAGGTTTCCAAAATTACTGTACCTTTTGATTCCCATGTCCCGAAAGGCTGATGACGGTGGGCCGATGAATATGATGCCTTCTTTGCACAGTTGAGCAAACTGTATTTTCTGACAGGAATCCATATCCAGGATGGACCGCCTGACCAAAACACAAGATTTAACCAAGAAACAAAAACATCTAACTCCTTATTCAGCTATATATATATAAAAACATCTTCACATTAGCACACCTGTGCAGAAGATTTCTTGGCGGCATCCAGGATCTTGTCCATGCGCAGGTAACTCTGCTGAGATGCTGCTGGCCCGATATGATCCGCCTGGGATTACAGACCCAATCATATAACTATATTATCTGCCTATGATCAGAATATGAGAATGCATCTATTTGTTACAGTTTTCTCTCACCAAGGCCACATGCAAGGGATGTCCGTCTGCATCACTGTACACCGCAACCGAGCGAACGCCCATCTTCTTAGCCATCCGCATTACCCAGCATGCTATCTCTCCTCTGTTAGCAATGAGGCTTTCTCAATCTGGCCTGTACATAGAGAAACAACACCTATGCGTATCATTATGACTTCACAAGCATGAAGTAATAACAGCACTTACACAGATGCATGTCTGATGGATCCATTGGTCCAGATCAGTGTCCTGCAGACAAGAAAGCGTGAGATCTGAACATAAGATCTTACTTTTATGTGTTTAGTAAACAGTCTGAAGAATGGAGTCAAGGGCAAATTCATCTGCAGAGGTGACCTCTTCGTTTAATGCAAACCCACAATGGATATTAATAACTAAAAGATGCTAAATAGCAATGCATTAATGACCCAGCTATGTTACAGCAAAATTGCACACATATACAAATGACTTAATTATGCACACCTTGCACCAAATATTCATTTATTACCAATAACAGTATTTTCTTCCCTAAAGCATGACTTAACATCAGCATTCACAAAGATATGAAATTCATATCTTGAAATGCATTCGTTTGAAAGGTAAATATGATACTTCAAGCAACGTTTGAATGTCATATCTGACTGATATTAGTGCAAACTGTTCTGATGTGCAACCCCAAATGTGATGAACGCTATATATGTTATTTATATTTTATAATAAATTAGTGTGTAACTTGCAGCAGGTGTTTGTTTATAGCTCTGTTGATTTGAGTCGTCAGAAAAACTGCAACCATGGTTAACGTTACTGTGTTAGCATATGCGAGTGTAAATGACACGACTCTGCTCTAAACAGCGCGTTAGTTTCATATACGTAATGGGCTTCACAGCTTCATTCTCGTAAACTTGATAGAATACTTCCAAATATTTATACTCAGTTCATGTGTCATTACAACGATAATATTAGTGATGCTGCTTGTAGTAGCCGCTGGAAGATCAAACGCATGATGTTTGTCCTCATCCGCTTGCCGTACTTACAGCAGCCAATCAGAAATTAGAGCTTGGAGGCAGGGACTGACGTATGTGTGTAAGGATTGTGGGATATGAAGTACAACAGTAAGATAATAAATATGCCAGCGCCTTCACTTCCGTTATACTGTATAACTTTTGTCCCTATAGCTATTACAATTAAAATAGCTCACCTTTTGGTTCACAGGGGAGCTACTTTTCTCTCTTTATGACTATGCCGTGTCACGTGACACTCAATGACACGTGTATGCAATTTCCCGCGAAATCCGTCCCAACAGTAATAATAAGGTTCCGTTCAAAATCGCATCCTCTCTGAGTAAGTACTTCTTTTAAATAAGTAATTATATAGCAACCATTAAAATTATATTTTATATAGTTTTAAATTGAGTGTTTAATCTTGTCATTTTACATTATTGACACACTATTTTAATATTGTGCAGTTGCTTTGACATAATTTGTATTGTTAAAAGCGCTATATAAATAACGGTGACTTGACTATAGTATAAATGTAAGTAATATGAATGTTGGTCTTGTCATGAAAGTGTGCTTTGGATGTGCACTTCAAAATCTCACAGAAAGCATGTAATCCGGGAAATTATGTACTTTTTTGTTTAAAAAAATAATGGGGAACATTTATCAGGTTACATTTAGTTTAAAAGTTTTTTTTTGAAAACGGCAAATACAAAGTAGCGGGCATGTTCTCACACTATATGTGTTGTCAGATTATAGGAACTTGATGTTGACTATTTGCGAAGAATACCATGACTAGAATAAGGAGGGAAAGGTCATCTATAATATCTTTGTTTAAAATGTAATATAAGCTATTTAATGGTTTTAGGCAACATTAACCCCCTCCCAAAAAAGCACAAAATAAAAAATGAAAGGCACAATTGTAAAAGTTTACACACAGAAATATGACACCTTTTTATTTTTTGGACAACGTTAAAATTATAATAGTCTAAACATTAATTCTCCTATCATTTTGTAATTCACGCTTCATTATCATGATATAACATTGGCACTTAGTGTTAGTCTTTGCAGTCCAACACTAAATTGGTCAAAACTATTTTCTTATTACAGATTCAGAATTTTTTTCAATGGCATTTCACAAAAAAAGTGTTTCATATTCACATGTAAAACCTAAACTTTATCACAATCACTCCCTTGAATGCACATCTTGTCATGGCCCAAACCTTCTGACATCAGAATGACCCTAGTCTATTAAAAGCACATTTCTAACAGTATTTCATGTCAATTACATTTTAATTGTTTACTGAGATCATTTAAAGCAATATCCTCACAATGTAAAACATAATTAAATCTTGTGATTCATCTTCGCAGTACACATCTAGAGTCTCAGAGTTGTTCGTAGCCTTGGTTGTGGCGTTCTCTGACGAGCACATACGTCAAAATGGCGATGAGGCAAACTGCCGCAGCTACAGCACCCAGAATAATGGGGATCATGCGCTTGTTGTAATCGTCCCAGCACTCAACCTCTGAAATCAAGACGTGAGGAATCCTGTTATTCTTGGGTAAATAGGTTAACATAACCATATAGATGTGTTTAAATTTAGAACGTAGTATGGCATCTCTACGGTCTACAATGTGAAATGTATGTACCTTTTCCAAACGCTCCATTAGCCAGATCAAAGGCTTGGATCTGGAGTGGCACCAGTTTGACTCTGAAGTAGCTTGCCAGTATCAGAGTTGTCTGAGAGTTGCATTGGAAGCTTAGGCCATTTTTTGCTTTGAATAGCTTATCGTGATGTACAACTCCTACGTAGGTTTTACCTGTGGATGAAATGTATAAAATGTACTTAGTTTGTGAGATTAAAATACATTATCTGAACCCAATTTATTGTTAATTAACTACTATACAGTAAAGAATGCCATTCGTGGATTTATCTCCCCCAAACGTGTAAACAATGAGCCTCGCAGGCACCATTTACATGTCGAAAAAAGAAGAAGAAAAACCCCTGTAAACTCATGCATTTTGTTTATGCATTTTGGCCATTTATGTAAATGACCACACAGTTTTGAGGGCCTGAAAAGGCAAACCTTTGAAAACTATGGAAGGCTGATGGAGCCAAAACATTTTTAAACAGAAGATGTGAAATTTGACCATGCATTGTTTGTCTACATAAATGCTGCAATTTTGAATGCGTTTCTTTTGTATGTGTCGACACGCACATTCTGGCTGCGTTAAGGCATCAGTTTGCTGTGTGTCTTTGTGGCATGTTTATGTGGTTAATGAGGACACAAATTTGTATAATGACATGGGTATGACATAGGTATTACAAGGAGAAGGTGATTTATGAGGACATTTTGAGACATTTTTCAGTGTCCCCATAATTTAAAACGCTTATAAATCATACGCGTGAGTTTTTTTTTGAGGGAAAATAAAAAAGCACCGTCACCGTCCTGAAGGCTAAGTTTGGTGGTGTGTTGTGTGGTGTAGGGTAGGTGTGCAGGGCAATAGCACATACGTTTTTTGTGTGTGACAGTATAAAAACCATTACGCTTGGAAAGTCCCCGGTAAACCATAAAAACCAACGTGTGTGTGTGTGTGTGTGTGTGTGTGGTGTGTGGTGTGTGTGTGTTGTGTGTTGTGTGTGTGTGTGTGTGTGTGTGTGTGTGTGTGTGTGTGTGTGTGTGTGTGTGTGTGTGTGTGTGTGTGTGTGTGTGTGTGTGTGTGTGTGTGTGTGTGTGTGTGTGTGTGTGTGTGTGTGTGTTGTGTTGTGTGCGCGTGTGTAAAATGTTCAAATATAACATTTCTATAATATATTTAACCTACCAGTCAAAAGATTTTGAACAGTAAGATTTTTATGTTTTATAAATAAGTCTCTTCTGTTCACCAAGCCTGAATTTATTTGATCAAAAATACAGCAAAAGTTGTAATATTGTGAAATATTTTTACTAAAAACTATTGCTATGCTTTCTATTTGACCATATATGAAAATGTAATTTATTTCTGTGATCCAAGCTTCATTTTCAGCATCATTACTCCAGTCTTGTGTTACATGATTCTTCAGAAATAATTCTGATTTCTTTTTAATTCTGCTCAAAAAAACTTTTTTAATTATTATTATTGTCAATATTTAAAACAGTTGAGTGCATTTTTTCAGGATTCTTTGATGAAGGATCCAGAGATCAGCATTTATCTCAAATAAAAAGCCTTTGTAACATTATTCCATTCAAAAGCTTAGTCTGTATAATTAAAACAATTTTTAATACTTTTATTTAGCGAGGATGCTTTAAATTTATCCAAAGTGATGATAAAGACATTTATAATGTTATAAAATATTTCTATTTCAGATAAATGCTGTTCTTCTGAACTTATTCAAAGAAACCTGAACAAATTATTCTCAGCTGTTTTCAGCATAATAATAACAAATATATATATATATTTTTTAGCAGCAAATCAGAATTATTTCTGAAGGATTGTGTGACTTGAGTAATGATGCTAAAAAATTATTAATTTGTATATGTACTACAAACACTTTTTTATCACATAATTAGGCAGAATATTTTCTATACTGTAATAAATGCTATGTCAATTAGCACTGCATTGTTCATATACTTTATTTATTACCTGGAGATGACTTGAAAAACAAAAATAAAACATATATTGTCGCAATCAGATGTTTAATGTCTTCATGTTTCAACAGCTGTTTTCATACAGAGATAGCTGGAGCTTTTGTCCATATTAGGAATTTCCTTTTCTGCGCGAGAGCGCCCTCCAGCTTCGTGTATGAATGAACACACACTGCATGCAATGAGTGTTTAGCGCTCCGAGTCTGTGATATTCATCTCGCCTTATTCTGGATCCGAATAAAACATCAGGTCATGCACAGATTATCCTGTCTCTTTGAATTTAAAAATATATTTATTCACACCGGCTCTTGAAAACTTCTATGCGAACACACTTGTCCGGAAAAGTGCAGGGGACGAATTTACGTGATATTAAAAGTTGGGGGGGGGGGGCACGTCCCCCGTGTGATCTACGCCCCTGGTTTCAACCCAAAATTGGGTCAAATATGGTCTGATTTGGTGATTTTTGTAACTTCGTATGCGCTTTGACTTGGTTTTGCACTAATCAGTTGTTTCACAAGGTGGCAGGACTGGCCCTGTCCATTGTTTCACAGTAGAAAATGAAACTAAATAGACGGAACAAAAACAACTAAATCAATTTCAAGGCTTGCCAATGGTGTAAAACAAGGTTAAACATTGGCTGTGTTTTTAAAAGATGGAGAAATGTAATGTAATGTTTGGGTCTTAATCGAGATGTGAGCAGTTTCTTTTCGACAGGCACGGTAAGCAAAATTGAGGTTTTTGCCACATGTTATCTCTTAACTGTGAATCCCCAGATAAAATATAACAATATTTTTGGGATAAGGATAATTGTAAGTGTGTGATCATGTTTTTTGTAAAAGTTGTAGTGTAATTTATACTTACTCTGGCAATTTTTACATGGGGGAACAGGTCTCAGAAGACCTTTGACAGTGGTCACATAGGAGAGATCACCTTCCTGCAAGTGTGGGGAAATATTGCATTGCATGTTGATTAAGGCTGCTTGTCTTGCACATGTTTAACATCAAAGAGAAAACTTATAATAGAGATAAAAGCTAATGTAGGTACCTTGATGAAAGTGAACTCCAGATGTCCACCATCAAACTCCAGTGAGAAAACAGACTTTTGGCTCCCACAGAATCCCGTGACTCGTGTAAGGCTGGGATTCACGTTGAAATAATAGTTCTTCTGCAATACAAGTGTGGAAGACAATGTGATTACTGGAACAACATCATGTTAGTATGAACATCCTGTAAAATTAACAATATACAAAAACCATCATGAGCTAAAGTTCAAGACACTCAACTTTGGTGTGTCTCATTACCAACATGTCACACGAGAAACATTTCCTGATGGGTAAAAGCAAAGAGCTTTCTCAAGACCTTAGCATCGTTATTGTTGCAAAACATACTGATGGCAGTAATTACAAAAGGATTTCTGAATGTTCCAGTGAGCAGTGTTGGGCCATAATCTGGAAGTGGAAAGAACATAATTTCATCATAAACCGGCCACGACGTGGTTTATCCACCTTGTCGGGAACGCGCCTGCTTGAGAGACCGGAAGCTGCTGGACTAAACAGTTCATAAAGTTTTAAGAAACGTTTTCTTAAACTAATGCATAATTTCGCTTCAAAAGTCCTTTATTAACACCCCGAGTGGAGAAGTTTTGTGATGGACAGGTACTTTTTGTTTCGGATTCAGAAACAGGGGCAGCATTCACTGCAATTATACAGATTGGAACAGACAGGACAATGTGGAACATAACTCTGAACGTGTTTGTCTGAAAGAGGAACATCAGACACGCATAGGATGCCTTGAGGGTGAGTAAATATTTGGATAATTTTCATTTTTGAGTGAACTATCCCTTTAAGGTCAAACTTAATGTTAATATATTTAATTAAATGAAAATGTATTATAGTTTATATTTATGTTATATTAATTTAACTGAACATGTAAGTGTTTTTGTCTTATCCACTTAAGTAGGACTTAAGTACATTTTAAGTAACATACTTGTCATTTCTATTGAAACTTGCATCTAATGTATTTAAATATGTGCATATATTAACTTTAAATGTTACATTGATTTAGACGCTACAGTCAAAATGACAATATACATGTATTTTAGTATGAAAGTTGACGTATCAAATAAGTGTTGTTAAAAGTATATGTAAGAGATGAAACAGTGATGAAAGCATACTTAAATTACACTCAAGTGGCTTTTTATTCCATTACTATTACATTATTTGCAAGTAGTGTTTTTAAAATAAACTTAAAATTTTAGGTTCACTATAAGTGCACATTCAATAAAACGAAGAGCACTTATTTTTTTCGGACAGTGCAGTGAGCCGTTGGTGGTAAACCAAGTGAGTTCTCACCCTTTTCTAGAATATGCTGAGGAGCTGAATAAAAATGCTGAGATAATAACAAGCTTACTTTGTTCTCTCGCACCACATACTCCACTCCCAAACTAGCCCGCACACACACTTTGCCCTGACGGTTCCTCAAGGTGTACAGAAAATTAGGCGGGATGCCTTCTTTGGGCTGGAGAACGGGTCTCTGGGACAGATTCGTAATGGGAGGATCACTGTTGATGATAGCAGGAACTTCGTCTGCTGTAGCTGAAAGTTGAATGGGGTTTGAGGCTAGAGAGCTTCCTGTAAGCACAAAACAACAGGCGGCTTCAACACCATGTTGTGAAGTGTTAAACAACACAGAGCTACCAGGACCAATCATTGATGCTGTTAAACTGACTCAGTGTTGCTTTTATCTGGGTTCTCAGAAATTAGGCAAGAACTTGCTAGACCTTTATACTTAGAAATCTATTTATAAATCACCTTTCTCATTATAAATCATCATTTATAAAATTATATGCAAACTTCTGTACCATTAAAAGCACAATGAAAAGCAAATCAACTCACCTAGACAATTCATGGAAGACAGCAGAAGAAGCAAAGCGATGTAGCAACTTGAGGGAGTCATTTTGAGAAAGTGGCTCTTGTGTTTCAGGGCAGTTGCTCTTATGGTATCAGCTCTGAAGCCACGGTGAAATAATGAACATGTGGTTGTGAAGGAGGACACTTATGCTTTGATGCTGTCAGCAATTGTCTGACATCAGGAAGCTTCTTTAGCCAAGTCCATGCGATTAGTAAAACAAGCAATGATATGAGTAAAAACTCTATTGGTGCAAAACATATATTCCAGATCAAGAGTTTTATAGTTTTAAATTCAAGTTCTAAGCAATCTAGACATCTCTTTGATTAACAAGTAGTGGCACAGTTGGGTTTGGACATTCATGGTGCCAGTTGTAAGCTCTTGCCCAAAACTTAGTGCTGCCAACAGGTCAATTATCACTAATATTTGGCATACTTTTTCGTTGGAGAAAAATGCATTCAGTGCCTCAAGGGGTTCAATGTCATAGCAACTTGAATTACCAATAACTTGAATAAATACAATTTTCGTGGAGCTTCAGCATGTGAGCAAATGTTCAATCTTCCACTTTAATCTCAACTAACAGCAACTTTATTCACTATACGGCTATGTGTATCTAAAAAAAATGAGAGCGTTTATTAAAAACAACGCTTTAGGACACAATTGAATAAAACTGTTTTGTGTAAGTGTGTAACTTTTAGCTTTTTGTAATGTGTGAACGATGCAGATCACTCAGACACGTCTGTTCACACTTTGTGTTCTCTGTTCACTTTTTTTAACTTCCCTTTCTACTGGTTGGTTGCGGAACTCTTGTGTGTGTGTTCAAGTTTCTTGTTTATATATTTATATATATACATGTTGATATATATATCTATATACACTCACCGGCCACTTTATTAGGTACACCTGTTCAATTACTTGGTAACACAAATTGCTAATCAGCCAATCACATGGCAGCAACTCAATGCATTTAGGTATCTAGATGTGGTGAAGACGACTTGCTGAAGTTCAAACCGAGCATCAGAATGGGGAAGAAAGGGGATTTAAGTGACTTTGAACATGGAATGGTTGTTGGTACCAGATGTGCTGGTCTGTGTATTTCAAAAACTGCTGATCTACTGGGATTTTCACGCACAACCATCTCTAAGATTTACAGAGAATAGTCCGAAAAAGAGAAAATATCCAATGAGTGGTAGTTGTGTGGATGAAAATGCCTTGTTGATGTCAGAGGTCAGAGGAGAATGGGCAGACTGGTTAGAGATGATAGAAAGGCAAGAGTAACTCAAATAACCACTCGTTAAAACCAAGGTATGCAGAATACCATCTCTGAATGCACAACACTTCGAACCCTGAAGCAGATGGGCTACAGCAGCAGAAGACCACACCGGGTGCCGCTCCTGTCAGCTAAGAACAGGAAACGGAGGCTACAATTCACACAGGCTCCCAAAAAATTGTACAATAGTGCCTGGTCTGATGAGTCTCGATTTCTGCTGTTACATTCAGATGGTAGGGTCAGAATTTGGCATAAAGAACATGAAAGCATGGATCCATCCTGCCTTGTCTCAACGGTTCAGGCTGCTGGTGGTGGTGGTGGTGTAATGGTGTGGGGGGTATTTTCTTAGCACATTTTGAAGCCCCTTAGTACCAATTGAGCATTGTTTAAACACCACAGCCTACCTGAGTATTGTTGCTGACCGTGTCCATCCCTTTATGACTACAGTGTACCCATCTTCTGATGGCTACTTCCAGCAGGATAATGCACCATGTCACAAAGCTCAAATCATCTCAGACTGGATTCTTGAACATGACAATGAGTTCACTTTACTCAAATGGCCTCCACAGTCACCAGATCTCAATCCAATAGAGCACCTTTGGGATTTGGTGGAACGGGAGATTCACATCATGGATGTGCAGCCGACAAATCTGCAGCAACTGTGTGATGCTATCATGTCAATATGGACCAAAATCTCTGAGGAATGTTTCCAACACCTTGTTGAATCTATGCCACGAATAATTAAGGCAGTTCTGAAGGCAAAAAGTAGGCAAAAAATTCAATTTTGGATCTAAATGGACAACTGTTCACCTCAAACAATGATCATTCCTCTTCAAATATCTTTAAAGACAACCTCATGGCTTCATTTCTAAGTGTATTTTTATATATAATTTGAATATTTAGTAATAATACCGATTATCTAGACTCTCACTGGATTAACAAAAAATTATGAGAGCATTTAAAATATATTAATTTGTGTTCTAAAGACAGACACAAGTCTTATAGGTTTGGAATGACATGAGGGCAAGTAAATCATTTTTTGTGTGAACTATTCCTTTAAGAAAGGAAGACCAAGAATGGGGACTCTCCAAATCAGACAACTCCAACGTTGGTTTGGGTTCTGCAATGAAAAACACAGACATCAATGATTTACATAAAACATGAGCACATAACCATACTGTTGTTGCATCAAAATGTGAAGTAAACAAGCAGGAGACAAAATAAAAATGTTCTAAAAATAACTTGCATCAATCTCAAAAGAATGATGCTCTCCGTCCTATGTCTCTGGCAGTAAACATCTACAAAAAACAAAGAAACATTATTTTACTCTTAGAAAAATAAAAGATAACATAAAATTATGAAGTTTACTTGCCTTAAACGGTCTTTCCCTCTCTTCTGAAGAAGCTGAGAAAATCTCCTCCTCACACACAGGCTGCTGTTCTTAACTCCCGGCGCAGGCACAATGAAGACACAAGCTCAACAAGTCTGAAATATTACATGCAAAACATTGCTTTTAACAATTATCACCTCATCAGCCTTAAAATAATTATGCTAGTCTTCATTACATAACGTTGTTTCCTTTAGGAAACTACATTCAGTTTAACCGCGAAAAATAAGATAATGAATTAACATGTAAATGTGTTAATAACCATCTATTAACATCTCAAAAAGTGCAGATATTTTCAAATATGTAAATGTGACATAAGACATTCATGGACGTTATATTCAAAGTATCTCTTCCGTTCAGTAAAAGAGGCCGTTAAGATCTCCGAAAACCGTGTCCACGTATTTTTCAATATAAGCTCTTTTTGGAGTATTTCCGCCTTCCATGAAACCTCAAAACACTCCCGGACACAAACAATGAATGATGACTTTACATTTTTTATCTTTACTTACCATTAACGTCTTTCTCTCGCTTCTTTCAGGCTGAGAAAATGGAACTGGTGTCGTCCGATGTTGATGTGACATGCGTGCTTTCTTTCATGTCCGTGTTCCCAACCCAGCATCGCTGGGTTATGATCAAGACCAATTTTCAACCCAAAATTGGGTTAAAACAACCCAACGTTCTTACCCAGTGGGCTCAACCCAGCATTTGGGTTGAAAAAATAACACTTTAGAGTGTAAGATCCCTGTAAAGTTGCAAAAACTAAAGTCTCAAACTCAAAGAGATATCCTTGATAAAAGTTAAGACTCTGCCACGCCCTCCTAAAACGGCTCATTTAAACACGCCCCCACATGTCTACGTCACTGTGTGGGAAGATTTGCAAAACATCGCCCAAATGTATACTCAAAGAAAGAGGGTGGAACTATTATTCTCCCTCTAGTATTGTTGCTGTGTCCCGGTGCCATGTCCTGGAGACGCTGTGTTTCGTTGTGAAAGCAAAAGTACTTTGATTGTGCTTCCAAAAGAGGACACAACTAGAAATCAGCGGTTAAGTTGTATTTACAACACTGTTATATATAATATTAGAGTGTGTGCAAAGCATTAAAACAGAGGACTGTTTCCTGAACCTGGGAGAGTAGCCTACAATGCTGGCTTGCACAAAGGCTATTTCTATAAAGTGGGGCAATTCCAACTTTGCAAGGACAGTCTGGCGCTTCTGACTCACAGCCTGTAAGTACATTTACTTATTTAAAGAATTTGCCACTGACGCGAGTTTTGAGCAGTGTAGAGTAGTGCTTGTTGTTTGTTGTTTCTCCGATCACAAATGCAGAAATGGTAATGTTTACGCGGCGCGATGCGTAAAAAAAAACTGTATAAGTCACGATAATCAGTAATTATTTCCCCACTGGATGCAACAAATGCCTCATTCATTGTGGGTTTTATTGTTTGTGTGTGGTCGCGCTGGGACAATCCATCACAATACATTTCAGTCTCATGCTTGAGGTATTCGGCCAATCACAACAAATGTAAATAGCTGGCCAATCAGAGCACGCCTCGCTTCTCAGAACGATGAACTTTGTAAAATTCGACGAGTTTCAGAAAGTCGGAGCATAGAGGAGCAACAATAATGTACAGTATGTGGAAAATAATGTGTTTTTGAACCTTATACCGCATAAACATATTGCATTACACCAAATAATGTTCTTTTTAGAAATGTCATATGACCTCTTTAATAAAAATAAATAAACTTATATTTTTTGTAACTGTAAAGACACTTTTACACCAAAAGTGATATTAATAAGCACCAGGCTGAAGGACAGGTGAGCGGTCAGTGAATCAATGGGAAAACAAAGTAACTTGCATTACTTATTTGAACAAGTAACTCAGACATTTTCTTGTAAATGTAAAAGTAATGCTTTCCTTTACTAGTTTCTTGAAAAAAGTAATCTGATTACGTAACTTCCAACGTTGGTTAAATGTAGAGAGACAACTACAGTGACAACATTATGGGTTGTCAGTTATGTTTCTGTATTAATGATAATTCATTTACAATGTATTAAATATAAAACTCTACAAAACACATAAATAAAAAATAAGTAAAATATAGCTTTTCAAATATGATTCAGTATGACTTTTGTTTTCTGTTTATGTTTTTCAGAGTAAATTAAGGTGACTGCTTTTTACATAAAAAACTGTTTCTTGTAATTATTATCTTGTTAAATATAATATGAACATTTAATATATGCTAAGGTAACTTTGATTAATATAGTTTTTTATTTTATAAAAAAATGTAAATAAAAGCGTTATGTTTTTACTGTAGCATTTTATATTATATTTCTATTGAAATTACACATACGTTTTTTTATGTATTATGTTTTTATTGGTAAATTCTCTTCAGTATGTTGAAGTACTGTCTCTGTAGAGACTTAATTTGGTACAAGACCGTGTCTTTAAATCCATGAGAGGAAAATACACAGCGCAGGTCAAAGGTAGAGGGGACAAAGTATGGCCTTAAATACACAATGCTGCTTTTGTCAATATACTTAATGCAATTTTGCATTCTAACGCTGCTTGTGTGTCTCTGTTATGAAGCACTGGACTTTTTCAACAAAAAAAAAATACTTTGTGTAACTTATAATAACATAAAAACTTGAGATAAAACAGTCAAATAAATCCCAAAACCTTTTGATAACCAAAAAATCTAATTGTAGACTAACTGGACTTTCTTTGTGCCTGAGAGTCAGTGTTTGAGTCCAGAACACATGCATGGAATGTTCTGGACTCATCTTTTGGAATGGATTTTCCACTAAAATAAAATGTTAAAACTATGATCTGATGAAAATTTGTGCACCATCATGTAAAGGTCTCAGTGAAGGTCCCTTATCAATGATTTGGAGCGGTGATTCAGAGAACTGTGCGTGTTGTTGAGAGCATCTCAGACGAGTAAACATTTGCATTACATCTACTGAATACCGCCGCACCATATTTGGACAGCTGGAGACACAGAATTGAGCTTTCTAGCAGTGAGTTAATCATTACAGAGGTGGCTAGAGTCCAGCGTGGACCCTTCTGAACCCTCTCACTCCAACACTGTTGGGTTTTCAGAAGAGCACAATGATGCAGGACAAGATCTTGACGGTTTTTGCGCTAGCTTGGCTTTATTCTTCTGGAGGACATGGACAAACTGACATTCAAATTTCGTGTGATGATAAACGTGTGGAGAATGTTGTGAATTTAACTCTTTCCACACACAATAAGATATTAACTGAAGGTGGTCAACTGGCTCTCTATGAAATCCTGGAGGCTACAAAGGTAGGATGTAGATTTGCTCTTTGCGTTGTACAGTATTTCAGCTCTAAGTAACTCTAGGTTGTCCTGCACTATTAAACATAAAGGTTCTTTATTCCATGAAGAACCTTTAACATCCATGCAACCTTGTTGAAATGTTCTTCATGCTAAGAAAAAAATGATTATTTTAAGAACTGTTCACTGAAGGGTTCTTTTGGGAATCAAAAATTATCCTTATGTGGCATCACTGCGAAAAGCCCTTTTGAAACCTTTAGTTTTAAGAGTGTAGCAACGCGATAGAAGAGCCATTTTTCCACCACACTCATAAAATTAAAGGTTCCAAAAGGGTGTATTTGCAGTGATGCCATAGAAGAACCATTTTTGGTTCCCCAAAGAACCTTTCAGTGAACAGTTCCTAAAATAACCATTTTGAAGAACATTTTAGAAATCTAAAGAACCTTTTTGGCTATAAAGAACCTTTTCTGTATTTGAAAGGTTCCATTGATGTTTAAGGTTCTTTATAGAACCATTGATGCCAATAAAGAACCTTTATTTTTAAGAGTGTAGTAAGAAACGTTAGTGTTTCCAATGATGTTAAAAACCATGTGAAGAGTGTAGCATAATACAGTAATTTTCACAGGCTCAGAATGAATCGGTGGAAGTTGTGTTTGTACGGTTCACAAGCAGAGAGACAGATTGTCCTGCAGGAGGAGACAAGGTTTGGCAGGAATGTGACTATCTGCAAGAAGCGGATAAGGTAAGATCTTATGAAGTCATCTACATGATAATCTACATTCATTATTGACAAACAAACCCTCGCATTTAGAAACAATACTAACAGTCAATTAAATCAGTCATACAGGTTAGCATAAATTATACAAATATGCTTACAAACACAATCAAATACTTTTAAAAGTAATGCATTATAATATTGCGTTACTCCATAGAAAGTAACTAATTGTGTTACTCAATTACTTTTTATGGAAAATAATGCATTACGTAACTTTTGCTAACTTTTTATCGCATGAGTGGGGCTTGCTTATTTGTTTTATTTATTTAAATTTTTTATTAACAAAACACCACAAAGTTATATTTTTGTCCACTGTAAAGGCCCTTCTGAAGAAAGCGCCTCTTATCAGTAATCTGATGACATAATTTGCGTTACTTGTAATGCGTTACCCCCAGCACTGGTAATTAGTGCGTAACAGCAGGCTTTGGTCATGATTATAGTACTGTACATGTATATTTTGTGGTTCCTCAGGCACTCATAACCTGTCACGCGAAAGTCCAGTTTGAAGGAGCAGGTCAAGAGTTACTGATACATGACTGTACAGGTACGTCGCATGTTGTGTTATGACTGTAATAACTTCCATTTAATCTCTTTCTTACTTTACAGTTATAGGTGCACACAGTCATTTTTTTGTATTAAACGTTTTAGAGCACTTTTCTGCTCTGGAAATGCAAGCTGTAGTAACTACAAAATAAATTGTCCAGTGACAGACAAGATTCAGATTCCCTCAAAATCAGGAAAGGTTTTTTGAAAATAGATCACGGTTGAAACCTTTGAAAGCCCTTTTTTCAGGTCTAGTGTTGGCTTCATTACTGTGTTTTACCTTTGCGGGGATTTTGTGACAAATTGATTAAAATCATGCATATTCACATGAAATAATGACTCAAGTCATATCACAATATTCATAATTCTCAACAGCACCACATAAGGAATTAATAACAAGAAGTAACAGATAAATAACTAATAATGAATTATACAACTACTACAAGTCCAAGCTCACCTGGATACAAACTGTACACTGATGTTAAGCTTATGGACCGTATAGCAAATCTCAACTGCCTGATTGTTTGTTCGTCGCAAATTGGAAAAATACTATCGCCAGCTATAAGGCATATTAAGATATTATAAAGAGAAATCTGATTTGCTGTAAAGCTGCTTTAAAACAATGTGCATTATGAAAAGTGTTATACAAATAAATCTGACTCACTTTTTTTACACAAGATACGGGACTGTACACTCCTCCCATAAAGCATTGCCAATCAAATTGGATAAAAAATGCTATATTATTATACGGTTTATGTATAGTCCTTGCATAAAACATTCAAACATTTACAAAAACTTTATATCAGTAGTTTAAATTAATAGTTCTCCCAAAAATTTAAATTCGGTCATTAATTACTCACCCTCATGTCGTTCCAAACCCGTAAAACCTTCATTCATCCACAAATTAAGATATTTTTGATGAATTCTGACAGCTCTCTGAACTTCCATAGACAGCAACAATATTACCACGATCAACGCACATTTTTACGAACAGCTTTTACGAAGCAACGAGAATAATTTAAGCTTAATCAGTGTTGCTTACGTTCAGGATAAAGCGCACACATGCCGAATGTAAACAACACTGATTACGTTGATTACGTTCTGGGTACTCTCCAAAATGGCAGAAGATGGTAACTCGGGGAGAAGAATTGTAGAATAAATTATGTTGTTATTGTTTTCTTTGTTTCATAAAATGACTGTTGAACCCCTGATGTCACATGATTTATTTTAACGATGTCCTCACTACGTTTCTGTGCGTTGATCGTGGTAACATCCTTACTGTCTATGGGAGGGTCAGAGAGCTCTCAGATTCCATCAAAAATATCTTAATTTGTGTTCTGAAGATGAACGAAGGTCTTACAGGTTTGGAACGACATGAAGGTGAGTAATTAATAAAATAATTCTCATTTTTGGGTGAACTATCCCTTTAAATGTGCGATTTCCATTTCCAACACTGACTACTCTGATTGGTTGGATCTCCCTTTTGAATTTTGTGTAGTATTGCAATTCGTCGATTAAATAATATTTGTAAAATGTTGTAAGCTGAAATATTGCATCTATTAAAGCATTCATCAAATTTGACTCACTCTGTTTCCTAAACTGTCTCGACAGCTGAGCCAGCTGCTTCCTCTAAAGTCGCCCCGTGTCTGGGCTGCCCTGAAAATATCCATTTACAACATGAAGAACTGAGAGGACCGCTCATTCATTCTTTGTCGAAAGCCAACGGCTTGGTCAATCACGAGCATTTCTTCATCTTTAAGGACTTGACATCTGCAACTAAACAGGTTCACTTTTTGTTCAGCTGTTTTCTTCCCAGGGAATGTGTTCATTGATGGCCTAAATGCAATATAAAGTGACTTGATAGAGTTGTCTTCCAAATGCACAAATATAAATGTGAAATCACCTCATTAGACAATCCATTGGACTGTTTTTTGTCAGATTGGGCTGTTGGCTGCAGTTGGTCAAATTGGTTTAGCTCAAGATCATCAAGGTTAATGTGCTGTTGTGGATCTTTTCTGTGTGTAGGTGGTTGCTGGATTCAGGTATAAATTGCAGTTTTTGATTGAGAAGAGCAACTGCACCAGGGCAGAATTCAAAGTGGTTACTGAGGAGTGCCACCCAATGCTGGAAAAAACGGTAACATCCAATGCTAGTGTAATTTAATATTTCTTAATATAGTCTGAGATAGAACAATCATAATTTGTTCTTTGTCTAATCAGATTTAAGGAATGTGTACTTGTAGCCTCTCACATAAGTTGTTGTTTAGGAGGTTTTGCAGTGTAACTCTACTGTGGATGTGGCTCCATGGAGGCACGAGGGCCCACAAGTGCATGTTGAATGTCAGACAGTGGTTATTAAGGTGAGCCAACCCATCAATCAGATATTTAAATTAAACAATATAGATCCTATTCACAGAGTTGCGATAGATTTTCAATAAACCCATTCATGCCCAACGTCTTGTTTTCAGTCTGTCACAAGATTTAAACGGCCACCAGGCTGGTCTCCTCTTAGGACAATGCCTGAAAGGACAAAAGTCAAAGAATCCTCAGAGGAATCCATGGGAAGCATCAGCACAACCCAACACACACCGCTCAACTGTCCTACCAAACCCTGGAAAGAGTTCAAGCCGGTCATTGCCAGCGTCGCTCCTCCAAACGCTACAGAGCCTTCACTGCCGGACACGACCGCAGCAGGCTCTGCCTTCAACGACCAGGATCTGATAAGCTGAGGAGCCTGTGTGTGTGTTTAAATGATACCTAAAATAAAAAGAAAGAAGGATTCAAAGAAATTCAACTACCGTTCTTATGATGTGTTTCTGATGTTTTGAATAAAGTATTCGTATTCATTTATTTGTGGATTCTACAATATTTCACAGCACACTGTCTCATATTTCGCAATAAAGACCAAGATCCAAATGTGCTGCTTGTTGGAATTGTGTTGAACGTTTCTATAACATAGCCTATAACATGGAAGATTTGGCCCTCTTGTGGTCGAGACATAAACTGCGAGTAAAAGAGCGATCGGAGACTCAGTGAATTTCTGCGGAGAAATAATAATTTCAATATGAATCCACTCACTTAGGCCTATATTAAGCAAGAAAACACAAATTGGTTACGCGAATTTCTCCAAGAGTAGGTTAAGTTGAGCAAGTAAGTAATAAGAGCACAAGTATAGATCTGTAACTTCTTTAAGTCTGTCTAAATGTCATGTAGTAATTGCAATGTCTTCTGGTCCATATCCTTTCCTTAGGAAGGTGTGACACTGATTAATGTAACATAAAAATACTATACATATTTTGCTATTGTATTTTGAAGTGACACTTTCATAAACTTTTCTATGTTTATCTGATTATATAATGGTAAATATTACAATATCATATAGCACAACAACTGTGATCAGAAATGATATGCCTAATACTCACAGTAAAATAATAAGGTCATATAGATCATAACACAGTCTCTGGGGTAAGGGGATTATACTTCACCTGAAATGTTGAAATGCGAGACAAATGTTGGATCAGAATTTAATTAGGAACCACAGTTTCCACAAATCTCTTCACTCGATTGGGATGTTCTCTTTTATTCTGGACGGCAAGGGCAGTGACTGTAACATCGAGCGTATTTTGCAGTATTAAACACATATTTATACCTATTTTATCAGGACACTGAAAATTCTTGAAAAAGAACACAAAGAATGGTCTTCTCAGCTGCCATAGTTGCAATACTTGCGTCACCAGAACAGGGTGTTCAATGCATCACCGTTTCCGTTTAATAAACGTTTTGCACCATTTTTTCGGAGCTGAACGCAGCCGTTTTCAAATGGAGCAGCCGTTTATACACAGAGCCGTAGTTCACTGACAAGCTACGCGATATCGCGTTCATAATCGAATGCGATTCATCTGCGATATTGACCGCGATATTGCCTAGCTTGTCAGTTCATTGCATGCGATTAATTGCACAGCCATAATAAGAATTTCAAATCACACGAGCCAATATTTTATTCACTATAGAACATATAGATAAAATAACAAATGTTTAAACAATTTTATCCACTAAATGAGCTCAACATTTCCAGAATTCGTTTTTTTGTGGAAAATAATCTATTTATCTATATCTAATCTATATCTATTCAGAGAAGATCTATTTAAGTCACGGTGATCTAATTGTTCAGTTAGCCTATTAGTTATTTAATGCTGAGATGTTTACATTATTTAGAGATTAGCAATTGTGACATTTTTAATTTCCACTCCTAACCCATGACACACAAAACCAAAATAGATTTACAAAAGGAATAGTTTGCGACTGCAGGTCTCAGTCCCAATGGCTATTTCTTGTCATAGATGTTCCGGTAATTAAATAATCCTCTCCGGAAATAAAAATGGTTGGTAATTGTAGTCAAAGATGAGGTTAGTTGTCCATCAGTGGCTTGATGTTTGAGGTTCATGGGTCAGACGTATGAATCATCATGCTGACGTTCTCAGGGCTACGGAGCTAGCGTTTAGTATGCATTGCCTTCGGAGGTGCTATGGGGTCACGACCTGCATGACATCTAAAACATCTCATGTTGATGCATTTAGAACGGATTTGTGTCATTGCACAGAGAGCTTATAAACGGTCGAGATGGTCCTTCTGTTACTTTTGAAAAGTCGGTCACAATAGACGTCTGTCTCAAATCAAGTCCTGTTTCCAGCCACAATGGTTAGTGATCGGATCCTTCTTCTAACCGTAACCTGCTCCGTCTTAATGCTACTAGTTAGCTGTGATGATGTTCTAGAGATCCGCTCGCTAGAAGATGACATGAAGGCTCAAGAGGAGAAAGAACTGGTAAGATAACAGTTGGAACACTCTGGAAATCATTCTAAAAGTACAGCATTAACAGATCAATTAACCGAGAAAATAACAATATCTTACAGATCGAGGCTCTTCAAGAAGTTCTTCAAAAACTGAGAAACAAACAGATTCCCACTGCAGAGAAGAAGTTTGGTTGGGTTCCCTGGGTAAGTCTGTCTTTGGTAATAGTTTACAGTGTCTATTTTACACATGTTTTCACATAAATATAATTCAGTAAATAACAATAACAATGGAGTTAGGTCACTCATATTCTGCAGTACTTTTTGAACTATATGAATTATCAACAAAGTTTTGGTTGAAACATTTTGTTTAGAGAAAGGACAAAAGGATTAAATACGATGATTATATTTCCAAATAAATCGCTTAATAAATAGATAAAATACTAAATAGAGGTTTGCATATTAAAATGTAGTGTATTGCTTTTGGGTATGTGGCGAATGCATAGCAAAATCCAATAAACTGTGAAATAATGTAAATTCTTTAAATGTTGACTTAATTGTCTTATTGATGTATTAGAAAACTGTGATTTCCATTTTTAGAAATGTGAGTGTAATACTGATTTCCAATATTAAAGAGGTAGTTCGCCCATAATTTACCCAAACTCATGTCATTCCAAACCTATAAGTCTTTCATTTATCTTTAGCATGCAAATTTAGATATTTTTTATATCCTCTTATCACTTTTGACCATCCATTGAAAGTCTAGCTACCCAACATGATCGTCTGAGCCTCCGTTTATTCGATGAGCTCTATATGTATGTGTTGATTTATATGTGAATAAAATCAGTTCATGATATAAAGCGATACAAATCTTCTGGATTAAACAGCTCGATTTACTTGGATTACTTTCATGATTATGTACTTTTTGAAGCTTGAACATGTTGATCACCTTGACTTTCAATGGATGGACAAAAAATGATGAGCGAACATTAAGAATATTTTCATTCTTGTTCCAAAGATAAGCACAAATCGTTTGCTTTTGGAACGATATGAGGGTATGAGTAAATGATGACAACATTTCATTTTGGGGTGAAAGGTGTTCCACAAATTGAGTTGTTCAAGTTGTATTCAGTATGTAATATGAAAACCATAAAGTCTGACAAAGCCATGAAACAATGTTGTGTTTAGTGTGATGCAGGAGAGCAGTGTGCGGTTCGCAAGGGCGCTCGCTTCGGGAAGCTGTGCAGCTGTCCAGGAGGAACCACCTGCAGCTTCTCCATCCTCAAGTGTTTGTGAAAACATGCCTCATTCTGTCGTTATCCAGCGTTTTAATGTACCTACAGATGATTGTGAGAGATGTTTGTTGTTTCCCATTAGTTGTAAAATGTTTTATTAATGCACACATCAAATAAATGCATGCATTTTTGTATATATCTCTATTGTTTATTCAAAGTCTGATTACTCTGAGAGAATATTTTTTTATTAAAAAGTCTTTATTTTGTTTTGGGGGAGTGCAGAACATGCTCTCATGCTTGGTGGTTTGAAAATTGCATTATTTTTCACATAATTTACATTATTACAATACCTTTCTCCCCAGCCTGACACAATCACTCGATTAGTTCCGAGTTTGATGAAGGCCCGCCTTCCGAAAAACGAAATGTGTTGTGATTGGTTAGCTTTCCTAGTGCGTTGTGATTGGCGAACAGCTTAGATGGCGACGCGTTTCAGTACTGCCCCGCCCCGCGCCAGAACAGCAAGTTCATCAAAATTGCCATTTCAATTCAGACCACGAGAATATTGAACAAGAGGATCGTGGGAGGTGAGAGATTGAGGTTTCCCGGTAACACTGTACACAAAGCAGAGCTCCGCTCACAAACGCTGCTTTATCAGACATTACATGCAAAATGAAATGAAAATGACATTCAAAATGTTCTGAAAACATTCGGTTTCCATCAGAAATACAGCTATATAAAAACACCCGCACTGGGTTTTGATTTTGAAACGTGCTGTGCTCAACCAAGCATTCTCCCCATCTGCCAACCAGTCAAATTTCAGTAGGCGGGATTTACAATTAGTGATGTCACAAATAGAGTAAAACAACTTTGTAGTCCAAATGAGTCATTCGTTGTAGTTCTTGAAAAGGGATTAAAAAACGAAATATCTCTCTTTGGAGTGGACTTTGAGATTTTTAACTTAGTAGATCGTTTTATGACAAAACATACTCACTACACACTGACTCAAATTCAAAAAGAGAAAAAGCATAATAGGACCCCTTTAAAATATGTACAAATACTGTGTAAGACTGTTCAAATCTTGTAATTCGTGGCCACTAGGTGGTGCAAAGCTTCAACCAGTTACAGTCCCTGAAAATTTAACCTAAATAAACAAGGGGCTGGAGTCATATCAGAGGTATCAAATTAGTAGGTGAGAAGTCAAAGAGCCCTTTGTTTTTAGTAAAGCTATTATATGTTTGTATCTGACGCAGCTCCTCCCAGCAGACTAATAAAAGTTAGGCTATAAAAGACATTAATAATGAATCACCTTTACACCTATGCGTTGATGGATTCGTTTATTCACATATATTCAGATACATTTGCATAACGACTAGCTGCTTGACATGACAGTATGCTATCAGCATTTATTTTAGTAAACACTCATATTAATTAGATATTTGTTCTTTTACACATGTTTAACCACACTGGAGCAAGCTACCATCCATTAAAAGCAAACATGTTTTATACATAGCGATAAATATACATTATGACATATGTGTGTGTTTATTTTTTTATTTGACACATATATTCAGCTCTTTTTTGTTTGTTTTTTAATTGATACAAAATGTTTATGTATAAAATGGAATGTAAGACATTTGGTTTGTGACAAGCCCACTTCTAATTTATCTAGCATTTTCCTAATACAATATCGGCATAATAGTTTTTACATTGTCATTGTTTAAATAAAAAAACACATCAAATACACACATTTCTATCATACCCTAGTTTTTCGCTAATTTGTGTTTCTAAATCCTTCCAAATTACCAATTTGCTAATTATTTGTATCTTTATTATTATGGTGTAAATGACAAAAACAAAACAATACAACAAAGCCAGGAGGACAACAGAGAGAGAAAAAAGGAAAAGAGAAGAGAAATAAAAAATACAATCAGTAACATGCAGGAGCTTTATATCATTCTTCATTATATCAAGATTTGGTAGAACACAAGTGGACAGTTGTATTTGCCTTTCTATGTGCACTATGTTGAATTGTACAAACATAGTTTCCAATTCTTTATAAACCACTGTAAAACAGGGCTTTTTGTTAGAAAACTTTCACTTATGAATATGCAACTTGACAATAAGCAGATTAATGACAAAAGCTTCGTTTTCAAATGATCAAAATTAAAATAACCAAAAATTACATTTTCATAATGCAAATTAAAATAAAAAAGCACATTTTCTTTGATAAACACAGAGACATCATACCATAACTTTTTCACATAACTACAATGCCAGAACATGTGGGGGACTGTTTACAGGTGCAAAGAGCAAAAAGAACCAATTTGCAATTTCTTTATCAACTGATTGGACACAAATGACATCAACCTCTACTCCCTGCCCCTTGTAAATAAGTTGTGGGCGTTTCCCTGAGCGAATCGCTTGTGTGATCGTTGGGTTGTCCAATTCATTTGAGGGGGTCGGTTCGTTCGAACGATTCGTTTCAGTGAGCCGGTTCTTTCAAGTTTAAATAGTTGCCAGAAGTCCACGAGTAAAGCATTTTACGTTACATTGTTTTAATATCTGGCTGTTATCACCATGTTTTCTGAGTAAGCTATATAAAGAAAGAATCTGTATTTGTTGCATATATATATACATACATGGATTGCGGAACAAACCAAAGGGGGGGGGGGGCTTACGTTATACATAGGCTACATAGTTCACGAACATACATAATATAACATAATAGGCTATAAACACTTTCCCCACGATTCTGAAAACAAACATTAGACAACCAAACAATGTCATTTGCTCGAGTTTCTGTCTAAGAATTGTTTTTGAACGAATCTCTTGAATGATTCAGGCATCAAATACATTTAACTGTCAGTGTTTTCCACCTATGGCATAATGTAACAATCGTTTTAAGCGTATAATTAGTCCAAAGGTTAATTACTTGTTTTGATCGCGCGGCTGCCACAACATCAATAGCATATTATCTATATGTCTATTTCTATTTTCATCCCAATCATTTCCTTATTATTTAATGTTTGCAACAGGGCTGCAAGCAGGTTTAAACATTCAACGGTTTAATTGACAGCGGAATCGTCATTTATGTGTGTTTGAATCGAGATCGCGATCTTTTAATGAATAACCCATCATGAGCCTATGTTTTTTATAGCCCATATTTTTTGCCAGACCATATGCAGGCGGCTCCCCATATGCAGGCTCGTCTGAATCATTAAATAGAACCGAGCCAGACGAACGACTCGCTCGCGAATCGGACATCACGAATTTGTGTTAACTTTTCAACATGGCGGCGGACCGCATCGGCGACTTGGCAAGCATGGACAAGTCCAGCCGAAGCGCTCGACCCGGTTTCTGCAGCGACAAGTACTCTTTGCTGGTCATTGTTGGACAGCCCGGTCCGGCTGGATTTGTGGATTTACTAGTGTCAGAGATTGAAAGAGGTAAAGTTTCGTCTTACTGTGGGATGATGATTGAATGAGATCCAGCGCGCGCTTCCCTCGCCCATCACTCCTTGAGTTTACATCACGAAGAGAGACAAACCGCTGAAAACAATGTAGCAACTTTATCAGAAAAAGGGCGGGTAGTCTCTTTTTGTATCATGTTGCTGGAGTTTTATTATTATTTGTATAAATATCTTAAAATATAGAGAAATACATTTTCTAGTTTAAACTTTCTAAGACTAGTTTAGACTTAATTTAAAACTTTAAGGAATGTGTTGCTTGTCACCCAGTTTATATAAAAGCCTGATGAGATGGTATGCAGAATTACCACAGAAAGTCTCATGAAAGCTGTCACATGGCACGAATGTAACCGAATATCAACTCCAGAGACTCCCTTTTGTTCATGTGACCTTGACCTCCTTTCATTTTGTCAGCTGAGTAGCAACTAAAATGAGTTGAATGCCCACAGAGGGCTCATACACTGATATTTACTGTTGAACTGGGGCTCTCTGCTTTCAAGCACGGCATATACACCTGTATAGGATCTTAAATCAATATGAGGAAGTTCTTCAAAGTTGGACTCCGCTCTTTCCAGAAGAGACCGCAGACTAAATAGCTTGTGAGTCTATTGTCTGTCCATGTCGATGCATGGCCTTGCCTCTGTTTTCAAAGAGGCTATATCTCTGAGGTGTGAATAATGGTTTTTCAGTATTTCAGGGTTCTTTTGTGAAATTATTGGCCCCTGGATCCCAAAGCACATTAAAAGACCAAGCCTGCCCTGCAGAACATAAAAAAGGCACCTCATTTACTTCAGCATAGCTAAGCCGACGTAACTTCCCTGTTCAGACGGTCTGCTCGAAATCTCCCAGCCTGCAGTCCTCCAATCTGAACGCACCCTCTTATGAAAGAAAGATAAGCGCATTCATATAGCAGCAGATATGCGTCACTGGCTTGTTTTCTCTGTTGAAAGTCCCTGAAAAGGTACTCTCCTTCCTCATTGTTCTGGATGGTTCACAGATCATCTTTCAAATGTGTGAGATACATCTGCCTTGTTGCAAGAAAACTGATTAGACCAGCTGGTCTTCCACCCCTGTTGGCTTTTAGAGAGGGTTTATACACTTTTTAGTTGGTAAGATTGGGAGTCCGGGCTGGTTAGAGCAGATTGTGTGTGTGCAGCTGGGATTGCTGTAGTTATTTTTTTCTTTTATCATCTGCTTTCCTTTGATTTTTCTGTCTCTTTATCTGTGGCTATACACAAGGGCCGTGTGACTGATATGCACACATCCTCTTTGTGACTGTTGCCAGCGTTTCCTTCTCTTCCTGGTCAGGCGCTGCAGCTTCCACCTTGCATATTGGACAGGAATAAGATTTCTTCTGTTTTAAATGCTGTCATCAACTTTAATTAGGAAGGAATTCTTCTGTTGAGTTGAACCACAGTCGTGCCCACTAGCGTACCCAGAAATGTTAAAGTGGGTGGGCCTACATAAAACTGGGTGGTCCAGGTGTGTTGCATATGAAAACTGCATGTCAAATTGGCAACAAGAAATACAGCACCAAGGATCATTACACAGTACTTCTAAAGCATGCATTAACATTGATAATTTATGTTAATGTTCATTTCAAAATGTACTAATAGGACATTATTAAAATTAAAAATGTTATCTGTTAACATTTGCCTGAGCTGGTAAACAAAGATGAATATACACGGTAACAAATGTATTGCTAATGTTAGTTAATGCATTAACTAACGTTAACTAAAGGAAGTTTATTAAAAACTATTACCTTAGTGTGAAACAACGGGGCTTCGCTGATGATTTCATACTCAAACGTCTCTGTCAGTTCACGTACATCGAGGACCGCAGAAATGTGAGCAGTTTGTTGTGGAGACCAGGATCTAGCACAATGTTTATGTGTTTCTTTCCACATAGGACGCATCTTTTTAGCGGATCAAACACTGTACCTATGTTAATATGATGTTTCAAACACACTTGGTTCAGAAGTTTCCTATTGATAAATCCAGCAACCTCAGGTGGTCTGTCGGGTTGCATTTGTAGACGGTCCGGATTTATTGCTAATAATTTTACTTTTGAAATAATTTATCTGATTTATGTTTGTTTCACTAGGCTATTTTCATTGTGGGTGGGACTAACAGAAACGGACGAATCGTTGAAACATTTTGACAAGTGTATGATGATATGCACCTATAAGAAGAGGGAAACTAAGAAACGACCTGTAATTGACCATGAAAACTAGCATTTAGTTTTTTAATAAATAAAGTTACAGTGAAATAAGATGTTCATTGGTATCGTTTAATAAATTACATCCATTTGGAAAATTACAAACTTCTCATTGGGTGGGCCACAGATGAAAGTGGGTGGGTCTGGGCCCACCCAGGCCCAGCCATAGCTATGCGACTGGTCGTGCTGATCGTTCTGCATCTGCAGTGGTGGGTTTTTCGTTATTTTGGCCCTTGTTAAGCCCTACTGAGTGTGTGATAGCAGGTAGTTCGTAAATCATGAGCACTTTCTTTAAATTGCACCTATTATGGGTAATGAAAGGTTCATATTGTGGTTTTGGGAGTCCCCAACAACAGGTTAACATGCATGCAAGTCAAAAAAACGCTCTCATTGTCTTATTATTAAACCACTGTATTTACTATTTAATTGTTTTTGTATTTTATAAATGGACTTGAGGTTGACATTATTATGCTTGAACATATAAATATTAAATACAACAATTAAAACTGGAAAACACACAATTTATAAAACCACAGCATTTAGCTAAATATTACAATGGAAAAATATCTGTGAATCATCTGAACAAGCTGATTCACTAAAATATATTTTTTTTGAATGCAAGATAAGACTGATTATTTCCTGAGCTTACGTGGCTCATGTGTGATATTTGTTGTGCTATATCACTAGTCCGAGGCTTGTTACTCAACCACTCTACTGGAAAATACAAAAGCTAGGAAAACACACAGGCTACTTGCCGAAGTATATTGCTACCATCCACTACTGCTGCTAAGAATTTGGCCAGTACGTGAGGAAAAACATGCAGTCATTGCAGTAGTAGAGTTCTTTTTAAGTGAGTCATTGTTAGAAAGAGGTCACCTTATTTTGGCTCAGGGGAAAACAAATATTTTTCCAGTTTGCTATTGAATTGTACATAACTTCTCCTGTTCTCTGTTTTGCGTTATTTCTGTCCAGAGAACAAAAACTCAAAACCAAGTTTAATTTGACCTCTTGTTTAGTTATAAAATATGCATTTAAAATAGAACGCTACTTGGTCTCATATTATCGCAAAAACTCTGAAAGCGGTGGTTCACAGACACTGAAATCTCACTAGAAGGTTTATAAATGCAGTCTGTGTCAGTGTCTCTTGGCCCATGGACCACAGGATGCTGTCTGTCAGTGAAAGTGCTCAGTGTCTTCAGTGGACACTAGCGAATGTGGTCCATGAATAATTGAGCTTTTGCTTGTTGACTGCAGTCTGACTGGGCCGCTTTCATCTTTGTGTAGGTATTCGCTCCTGGAACATTGACTTGACCGCTTGCAACCTAGATGAACAGCTGAAGCTGTTTATTTCAAGACATTCTGCTTTCTTCTCTGAAGACCTCAAAGGTAAGAATAAAACGATCTACATATGAACTATTTGCTCTTGTCTATTTTTTTGCATTTTCTTTTTGGAGGGAGATCTGTGAAATTGTCTGGGATTTATTTAAATGTTTATCTGAGAGTATTATAGGGATATAACTAAAGGGACATAGTTGTGGAAAGTTATATGAGATAAAATTATATTCCAATGAATTTACATTGTCTTGCAAAAAAACATAATTTCTTTAAGAAATGTTGCATTCCCTAGCAAAACTTTCTTTGTGAGTGAACACAAAGTTTCTTGAAGGAAGGCAACATTTTCTGCAAGTGAACAACGTTTCTTGGGAGAACAGAAATATTTTACACTCAAACTCAAACTTTTTCAAGGGAAGGCAAAAGCTTGCAAGTGACCGTAAAGTTTTTTCTTGCTGGGAAGTGCAAAGCTTTTCTTAAAACACAGATCGTTTTAGTGAGAGAAAGCAAACGTTTTGCAAGTGATTGGAAGTTTTTTTGGGGGAGAATGCACAGTTTTGCAGGGAAATTACAACTTTTTGCAAGTGAACTCAAAGTGTCTTTGGGAAACAACAGTTTTAAAGAGGAAATGCAAAGTTTTTTCTGAGAGAACGCAAAAGTTTTTGCAAATTAATGTAAAGTTATTTGGGGGAGAGAATTCAAAGTTTTTGCAAGTGAACGTAAAGTTTTTTGGGGCTGAGAATTCAAAGTTTTTGCAAGTGAACGTATTTTTTATTGAACACAGTCTTTGCAAGTGATTGAAAAGAATATGAGATGAAAATTATATTCCAGTCGTTTTAGCAGTGGATTAATAGATCCTGTCATGACAGGTTAATTAGCTTGTGTTAATGAAGTGTGGCTAACATGCAAATGAAACCATCAAGCTATAGTTTGCAGTTCTCCTGTCACCTGCATGTCAGATTTGTCAGCTTTGCTGAAGTAGGTCAGGATAGACCGTATTTGTCTTGTAATCATGATCACACAATGAGGGTTAAATCAGCAGTGGCTTTTCTTTTTCTAGCGACCAGCTGCTGCCATCCTGGCCGTGAGCAATTAACTGCAGATTATTGTTGTTTCAAAGTGGGTTTGTACTGGATAGTGACTTTGTTGAGGTTCTTACAGCACGTCATGTTTTCTTTGAGAGATTGATCACTTCTGATCAGTTTGAAAGGGTTTGAGGAAATTAAAGATTCCAGTTGATTTGATAATTCTACATTCAGGCCTTGTGATCTCCATGCAGAAATACAAATTGAAGAATGTGGAATTTCACTGGTTTTTGACATTCCAAATTGAAAATTCCAAAAAATCTAAATTGGGGTTCCACTCTCTCTGAGAGGTTAGCTTGCGAGCATTTTAATGGTTCATTTAAAATATATCTTATTAATCTTGTCATATTTGCACAACTTTTAATAATAACAACATTTTAATAACCGCCTAAATTAACCATGTGTCTTTGGTGAAATAAATTGAATGTTATGAATTCATTTTGATACACTTTTTGACATTTGACAAATGGTCATGGAAGCTATGAAAAATAAATCTGATTTCTCTATTCTTTTTATTTTTGCAAATTGGTTTGTTCAGACGGTCCATAAAAAAATGGCAGAGACAAAAAAATGTCTCTGTATGTGGAGTTACTTTATCTTTTTTTGTATGTTATTGAGTTTATATTTACTATGTTTTTTTTTTCTTTGTAGAAAAATAGCTGTTTCTTAGTGTTTCGATTTTAGTTTTATAAGTTCATATTTTTAAGTCTAATGCTGTCACGCTGATTGAGATCTGTTTCTGTGCAAGAAAGAATTAAGAGTTCTAAGAATTCTAAAAATCACATTAATGTCCCCGTGTAGGAAGCTCCTTTTTCTATGTAACTCATAATACTAGTTTAACCGCTATCAAGGTATTGTTTCAGCCGTGACGTGTTTGTCAGAGCAGCTGGTCCCAGCAGAATGTCCTGAACCCACTTCAACCCAGCAGCAGATAGATCAGATTAAACCCCTCACCCCTCTTTACACAAATGACACATAATGAGAACATCTGGGTGCGTGTTTGTACAAGAGCCTCCAATACGTTTGACAGTGTCCCGTACACAACATGAGTAGCGCTCTGTTTCCATATGCTGCTATATTTCAGCTACGGCCCTCGTGTGTCTGTTCTGAAGAGCTGTGTTCAGCTGCTGATGTGATGGTCTGTGCTGCAGTTGTTTGTAATGCGTGGCAGGGGAAGGGCCGCCACACACATAATTACTGATTGATAAGATCTGAGGCATGGTGAAGGCGGTTAAGGGAAGCTTCACTGGAGTTTTATTATGGTGGTACACAACAACGGTGCTGCAGGTTCTGTTTTCATGGCATTGATTTCTAGCTTAGTTATAGATTTGTTTTGGCTCCGTGCACCAACAGTGCTTAGTAACTTAGAAATGGAGAACGTTTCTGAAATTCAAACTTTGAATAGGCCTAGAAGGAATATGTTTTAAGAATAGACTGAATTAGATTTAATATTGAAAATGTTTTATTTTTTAGGCTTTCAATCAGTGTTAACTAATTTAAGCATTTATAAAGGTAACACTTTAGCATAGAGACCAATTCTCACTATTAACTAGGATAGTTGCTTATTGGCAGGTTATTAGGCCTTATAAAGCACATATTCTGCATGACCATATTCTACATCCCTAATCCTACCCAATACCTAAAATTAACAACTACCTTACTAACTATTAATAAGCAGAAAAGTAGGAGATTATTGATGCAAAAATCACAGTTAATGGTGAGAATTTGTCCCTAAACTAAAGTGGGACCAATATATAAAAAACTGGTTTGACTAAATTTAGTTGGAAGTTCTCCTGGTGTGACTGCGAAAATTTAAGATGAAATAAAAACCTATAACAGAATAATTTAGTAAAGACAAATCTTCTAAAAATGTGTTAAAGTTGTGCGCTAAGTTCTTAGAAATGTAGGCAATTCACGTTGGTTTCACAGGATTTTGATTCAACTTATACAATTTTCAAGAGGTTTAAATTCAAGAGTTAATGACATTTTAATGTCAATAAAATATAATGTGTTGTAGCCATCAAATGAAAAGTAATAATATATATATCTTTTATTCGTAACTACATATGATTGTACATTTAAAAACATGTAGTCATACATTTCTTAGTATCTTGGAGTTTCTCAGTTGACATTTTACCACCTGAAATCTTGTCTTGTCTTTAAAAAGACTGGGTTCTCGCTATGATATCATTTCCTGTACTGTTTTGTTTCTTATCTTTGAATGTATTAATCCTAAAAAAGTTAGCATCATGTCCTCCTGCATGAATTGCTGCAACAAACGATTTTGCTATTCACGAATGACTAATTATTATTGCTAGTTGTGCCCTTTAACTCTTAATTCAAAGAACCGTTTAGCGAGTGCTGCCACAGTCTGAACTACGAAAGAACTTCGGTCTCAAATATTGCTCTGTAGCCCGGGCGCGCGTGCGCAACTGATGCTGTGAAAAACCTCTCTAAGTACTTTTCAATTTTGTGATTTGCTGTTTTCTACAACAAATCATCCTTCATATTAGCTCAAAACTTCAGTTGTTGTGAACTAAATCTACTTAAAGGGTGATCTATTTAAGCCCACTGAAATGCTAATGCAGACAGATCAATGGCAGTGTCTATGTTTTAGTCAAAAAACGAACATTAAAATAACATCAATTAAATAAAATAACTCATGCATTCATATTCCCCACTGCTGTAACATTAGCATTTTATTAAAATGCTACGCATTTAGCCCTATGTGATGTCTATTTTTATATATGTTTATCACAAAGAATAATTTTTTATATGTTTTGATCAACTAGTCGAGTAGACAGATATGAATGTTTTATTCATAACCATACTGAAAATAAGTAATATTTGTTAGCTGATGCCTAACTGTCTAGCTAACAAAGCTTGCTGTGCTAAGGTGAGGAATTGTTTAGATATAAAGACCAAAAAAAATAATTCAACCACCTAGATAGATTACATCTGAGGTAAAATAAAGGATATATGTTCAAGCAAGCTACTCAGTAATTATCAGAGTGGGAAGTGCTGCCCTCTGGGCATCTGGCCAGGGTGTTTTACATCACAGACGAGGTTTGAGAAAAAGAAATCATTATGAAAATATAATTATAAGTTTCCTTAAAATGTTCTACCTAACCTTCAGCCTAATTCTCATTTCAGATATACTGACGTTCTGCAAACAACAAGCTTTAAAACACTTTCTTACTGGTGTAAATTAGATGTCAAATCTGTTTTCTCTCAGGCACATCGCAGTTGTAAGCTTCACAGTGAACATTACTACATCACTCTCATCACGTAGTCCCTTATCAACAACAAAAATAGAACTTTACTCCATATAGTGGTTATTTTGAAAATCCAATGTATTTTGGCAGTAGATTAAAAATATGTGCAATATAATATTAAATAAAGTCGTCTAATATAAAATTTGAAAATAAAATCTATCTATCATACTTTTTACTTACTACATAAAAAAACTAGTAATTTTGTACTTTCACTCTCGAGTAAATTGAAAAAAAAGCAATACATCACTTTACTGAGTAATATTTTATATAACTATTCCTGTACATTTACTCAAGTACTGATTTGTGTACTTCGCCACCACTGCCCGTTAATGGTGAGAATTTGTCCCTAAACTAAAGTGGGACCAATATATAAAAAACTGGTTTGACTAAATTTAGTTTGAAGTTCTCCTGTGTGACTGCGAAAATTTAAGATGAAATAAAAACCTTAACAGAATAATTTAGTAAAGACAAATCTCTAAAAATGTTTAAAGTTGTGCGCTAAGTTCTTAGAAATGAGGCAATTTCACGTTGGTTCACAGGATTTTGATTCAACTATACAATTTCAAGAGGTTTAAATTCAGAGTTAATGACATTTTAATGTTAATAAAATATAATTGTTGTAGCCATCAAATGAAAAGTAATAATATATATTTTATTCGTAACTACATATGATTGTACATTTAAAAACATGTAGTCATACATTTCTTAGTATCTTGGAGTTTCTCAGTTGACATTTTACCACCTGAAATCTTGTCTTGTCTTTAAAAAGACTGGGTTCTCGCTATGATATCATTTCCTGTACTGTTTTGTTTCTTATCTTTGAATGTATTAATCCTAAAAAAGTTAGCATCATGTCCTCCTGCATGAATTGCTGCAATATTTTGGCTATTGAATGACTATTATTATTGCTAGTTGTGCCCTTTAACTCTTAATTTAAAGGTGCTGCTGCCACAGTCTGTACGACTTCGGTCTCAAATATTGGTCTGTAGCCCTAGACCCTCTCTGTGAAAACCCAGCTAAAGTATTTATTTTTGTGATTTGCTGTTTTCTACAACAAATCATCCTTCATATGGTAAAGAACATTCTGTGAAAATGTAACCTTTATATCTTTAATATTGACTTTGTAAGGTCATGTCGAAGATTGAAATTATAGTCAAAGTAATGGTAGAAATCAAACTTTGATGCTCGTTATCTCATGATTAGATTTTGAGACTTTAGCCTGGATTTCACAGAGAGGGGGTCACATTGTTTCTCAACTTCTCTGCGACTACTAAAGGCTGCAAAGATGTTGTCATAGCACTGTGCCTGCATACAGGAAGGAAAGAGATGCTTCCTATCATGTGTTTTCAACTATTAATGCTGCAGAGTAGAGGCTAGAATTACCATTAGTTCACGTTTACTCATTGTTTGTGGAAAAGACAGAAACATGTCATGCAGCCAGTCTTAAACATCTGTTTTGTGACCTCTTCAACATCCTGTACTTCCTAACCCACTGCATCAAAATGAAATTGTTGTTGTGTATGAAAGTCTGAGGAAGTAGAATAAAACCTTTCGACTAGAGCAGGGTTTCCCAATATGATGCTGCATGATGCAATTCGTATATGCTGCTGATCTGGCGGTTTTTGCATCATTTGGGACATTTTCTTGGTGAGTAATTCATTCATGGGATATTTTTAATTCCAGGTGCTACAGTATGCCGTGCTTAATTCAAATATATGCCTCAGAACTTCGCAGCAAGCATCATTGGCTATGTTAACACTCAATCGGACTGAAAAGTAAACACCTTATGCGATCCGATTGAGCTCGATCAGAATGAAATTTAGATCGGATCGAAAGGGGTGGTTTATTCCTTTTCTAATACGATTGAGCGTGCATATAAACACTCGATCGGATTGAAAACCTAAAGGACTGCGCATGTGCATTGTGCAATGATGCAGAAATAGCGTAATGACGCGCACAATGAGCAGTTCTTCATTCTGAATAAAGTTTTGTATAAATGCGTGTCCTGTCATTTTAAAACTCTCCATTCTCTCGGTAACTGTTATGGGACAACCTCCCACCAGTCCTTGTTTCAGATTCTCATCATCAAGCAACATCTTTTGGGCGCGGGAGGGGCATTTTTCTGCGTTGTAAATATGAGCAGCACGGCACAGTATATATTAGGGCTGCCACTAACTACCATTTTGATTAATCTAATGACTAATTTATCGATTAATCGACTAATCTAAACGATTAATTTCCCACAAAAAATCTACAATTTTACTTAAGAATATTTTATTAAATCAAATGAAATCCAAATATCTATGAAATCCTTTTTTAAATCAAAATGAATGTGCAACATTGAGTGCAAGAAGCAAGTGTCCATCTCTCAGTCCAAATCAGTTCAGTATCAGGAAGAAAATCCAGAATTTCCAGAAAATAATGGAAACCAGAATTTGGTACAGATAAAACTGTAAACCTCAATTAATTAGACAGGCTTTTTTTTTTATTAATTTAATCTTTAAAACAGAGTATAGAAAAATTAAAACGGAAAAAAATGAATTTTGAAATAAAACTGATTTCATAGGGCCCTATAGTTACAATATTTTTGTTTGTGGCAATACAAATAGATGTAAATTAACAATAGCTTTTAAAATGACTTAAAATACATCTTTAATAGCAATGATGCAATAATAATTAGTTCAAATAAAGTATCAAAAGCAAGAAATCATGTCTATTGAAAAAATTGTTTAAATACATAAACAATAGAGCTAATGTTCTTTACACAACAAAGGCCTGCAGGAGGCGCTGGCCGCCTGATTATTATTTTTTACACATTACTGCGAGATCTAATCCTTGTTTAATATTGACCAAGCACCATTTAATTAAAATATTCACTTAATCTTTAATATTTGGCCATATATGTAGGAAATAAATGTTCTAGCCACTGTAATTAGATGAATATGTGGACATCATGAGTGTTTGAGCTTTTATTTTGAAATCGCGATGTATCCTGAGTTTGCGTAGGTATATAAATTATTTACCTTACACATCTGATGAAATGACGCATGTTGCTTTCCCAGATGAACATTATAAACACAAACTTACACAACCTGCAGAGATGGAGTTTGAGAAGCTCCACATGCAAATGATGACAGTTTGAACGGAGCCGCTGTGTGACGCACGTACTTAACCTACACGCATGTGAATAATTAAAGCGCATATAATTATTTAATTAAATCATAGCGTTTGTGAATTCACAATAATGCTTAATTGTGATTTTTAAATGGGTTTAATATATCATGCAGCCTTGGAAAACAGTCTAATAAAATGTTTTATGGATTCTCGTCTGTGAAATGCGCCACTTCCGGTATTTTGCCGGTTAGTCGACGTGAGCAAAAGGAAGTCTACGATTTTTTTAAATCGACTAGTTGCGACAAATCGACGGATTGCGACAGCCCTAGTATATGTATATTTATCCAGAAATGGAAAAATATTAATTCTGCTGTTTAAAGCAAATAAAGAAACCGTGCAAGAGAGTGGTTATTATGTGCAAACACTGAGAAACTATATTTGTGCAGTGTGCGCATGTCAGAAAAATATATATATTCCGATTTGAAGCTTGTGACATATAAACGCACACATAAACCCGATCACGTTATTTAGCGTTCATGTAAACACTACATTCAGATTCATCAATCCGAATTAATTCAGTCCGAATGAAACACAAATTGTGCATGTAAACGTAGCCATTGTGACCACAAATTGAATTTGTAGCGTTTTTTCATTGAAAGGCGCATTATAAAGAGAGGATGAAAATTAGAAATATGATCAGGAAATCTTCAAGCTCAAACTGTCTGTTTACTGTCATGTTTGTAACTGTGCTGTAGCCGTCGTGTGCAAATGTTACATACTGAAATATCAAATAATTTCCCACAGTTTATGCTCATAAACAAACTTTTTAAAAGACCACACTCTTTGGATATATCCACAGGCCAGAAGACCCTGCTGCACAACGGGGATGTGCTTGAGACTCAGGTGATCGTGAACCCATCTCATGATTTGGTTTGTTCAGAGGTGAGTGTCAAAGTGCTTTGTACAGTTTGCAATATACTAACAACACACACTTAGTATAGCTGGTTTGCAGCTTGAATTTAAGTATGATTGGCAATACAAAATTAACCAACATCGATCTTTTTATTGGGCTATTCAATTTCTAAAATAAGATAGCATTAAGGTTCTGTAACCTTAGAATTTTTTTCTTTAAATAATTAAAAAATTACGACAGTCTTGTTTTGTGGTCTACACAGTCCTGTACATATATATTTGCAACCATGTTCTTAATTGAAACATTTTTAAAAATCGTTATTTTTCCACGCTAACGTTACATTGCTGATTTGCACAATAGTCCCGCATTTCTCTGACTAGAGAAAACATCACTAAAACCCACGCAATCGACATACACACGGCAAGTTTGTGATCAAAACTTGTCGCCTCTGGTGACGTAGCAGCCAGCTAGCGACAATGTATTATGACGTAACAGTAACCAAGTGGTCTCGTTTTATAGGGGTATGTTTTCACCCCTAGCGCTTACCACTCGGTTTCGAGGGGTAAGACGAAGGGTAGGGAAGGGTAAGACAGAGAAATGTGATTCACCCTAAGACTTTTTCTATGTACCCAAAAGGCCTATTTCTCTCAAATATTGTTCACAAATCTGTCTAAATCTGTGTTAGTGAGCATTTCTTCTTTGCCGAGATAATCCATCCACCTCACAGGTGTGGCATATCAAGATGCTGATTAGACAGCATGATTATTGCACAGGTGTGCCTTAGGCTGGCCACAATAAAAGGCCACTCTAAAATGTGCAGTTTTATCACAAAGCACAATACCACAGATGTCGTAAGTTTTGAGGGAGCGTGAAATTGGCATGCTGACTGCAGGAATGTCCACAAGAGCTGTTGCCCTTGAATTGAATGTTAATTTCTCTAACATAAGCCGTCTCCAAAAGCATTTCAGAGAATTTGGCAGTAGGGATGCAACGATACAATTTTTTCAGAACCGATCCGATACCGATCCAAACCGATACCAGCGCAGTTAGTTTTTTTTTTTTTTTTTTTTTTACAATGTACGTTAACTTAGAATTTCTATACTTCTCTGTGTTGACCCTATCGTCACTCTTCTGTGTATTCAACAAAATCTGTTACAGTGTTTCTCAACTGGTGGGTCAAAAGTGCTGGGTATGCAGTCCAGAAGTGGGTCGCGAGACCGTTCTGAGTGGGTCGCGGATTGAATACTGCCAAAAAAACAACATAATCAACAATAACATAATTCTAAATGCTTTTCTGATGCAAGACTTTTATTTTAAAAGATGTGCATGAAAGCTGTTGACACAGCCTTTTTTTTTTTTAAGGAGTGAATTTGTATCATTGTAAGGGGGTTGTGTCCACATACTGCTAAGACACATTTATATGCAAATGTAGATATTTTGCATCCAATGTCTCTTTTAAAATTTTAATATTATAATCTTAATTCAAGTGATGAAAGGATTTTGAAGTCTGACAGTTATCAGTGTTACTGTAAGGTTAACCCTACCTGGTTTACATGTTTGAAAATGATTAACAGTTGAAAACATTAGAAATTTAGAAAAGTAATCAGTTACATTATTAAAGTAATTGAAAATGTACACTACTTATTACATTTTAACCATCTGTAACCTAATACATTTCCAAAGTAACCTTCCCTGACACTAGCAATAATCATGCTGTCTAATCAATTACACCTGTGAGGTGGATGGATTATCTCGGCAAATAAGAAGTGCTCACTAACACAGAATTTGACAGATTTCATTTGTGAACAATATTTGAGAGAAATAGGCCTTTTGTGTACACAGAAAAAGTCTTTGATCTTTGAGTTCAGCTCATGAAAAATGGGGGCAAAAACAAAACTGTTGCGTTTATAATTTTGGTCAGTGTAGTTATAAGTTAAGAAATTAAGTCATTTTAGAGACGATATATACTGTATAATGAATATCATTGAAATACAGATAATCTTTGTATAAAAAAAATAGTGCTTTCACATTTTCTTAAATCCCTCCCAGTTCTAGTTTCCACTATTCTAGATGATTGAAACTTTGTATTGCCAGCTCTTCTTGTGTTGTACCCAACCCTAAATCAAAGTTGATTTAACACTTGCTTTTATAATGTAAATTATACTGTGTACCTTGATTCCCTTTTTGTTTAAACTGTTAAATATTTGTTTTGCTGTACAATTGCAAACATGCACTCTTTGTCCACTGCATTTCTTTTCTAATAAATGTATGAAAGCTATTTGACTGGTATTTACTCCGCGTTAGACCGGAAATGAAATGCATGGAAATGTTATCACTTTCCTTGAAGTAACTGTTATATTTGATCTTGATATTTTGTTTACTATTCAGAGCAGCAGCCATGTGTCCTCTATTAATCCCTTTTAAAATGTTATTCTAGTTAAGGTTACGATTTGAGGGCTAAATACGGTTTAATGTGAGCTTGTTTATACTCTTTAACAAGATTTATTAAGGTTAACAATCATTGCACATTTTAATGCTTTTCTTAATTGTCATAGGTTCGTCGGCTTATTTCTGATACGTCTCTTCACAAGCTGCTAATTCTTGCTGGACAATGTGTTGAAGAGACCGGAGACCTTGTGTTACAAACAGGGTCTTTTTCACTAAATGACTTTATTCAGATATTTACAGATGAAGAGGTCAGTCAAGCATTTGTCAAACAAGTTCATTAACATATTAATTAATTAACTGTTGTTGGTTGCAATATTCTGCTTTATAACCAAAAGTGTTTTCCTTAAAACAGATTGGAGATCTTCTGAGCTCTGCAGACCCTACTCAGAAAGCCAGCCTAACTCTGAGCTGTCCCGAATCTGGAATGTGGAAAAATTCTCAGTTAGAAAAGCATAATTTGCAAGATTATATAGAAATTAAAACCAACCCTCCTCCGTTAGTGCTCCCAGAGATGGAGGGGCTTCAGGAGTTCACAGAGTATTTGTCAGAGTCTCTTGAACCTCAATCGCCTTTTGATTTGCTTGAGCCACCCAGTACAGTCGGCTTCCTAAAACTGTCCCGTCCTTGCTGCTATGTGTTTCCTGGAGGAAGAGGTGACTGTGCCTTCTTTGCTGTGAATGGTTTTAACCTCTTAGTCAATGGGGGGTCTGATTCACGGTCCTGTTTTTGGAAACTGGTGAGACATCTAGACCGAGTTGATTCAGTATTACTCACCCATGTTGGTGTGGATAATCTACCTGGTATAAACAGCCTACTTAGCAGAAAAGTGGCTGAACAACAACAAGAAGAGTCCGCTGGATCGCAGAGCAATGAAGACTGGCAGAGGAATCTGATATCTCCAGAAATAGGGGTTGTATTTTTCAATGCCTCAGAAAGACTCAAAACATTACAGAGTGACTCCAGGGTCCTTCGAAGTTGTGATCAGGCTTCCCTAACATTGCAGCATTTAGAAAGGTTGTCAATTTTTCCTGAACAAATCAGTCGCCCTGCTGGGCCAACTGTCGAGCCGGTAATTCTTTTCCAGAAGATGGGTGTAGGTCGACTAGATCTTTATGTACTCAATCCAGTTAAAGGTAGCAAAGAATTAGAAGCTTTCTTGCATACTTGGCCTGGCAGCACTCCAAATATAAAAACCTCAGAAATCCCTCTAGAGTGTATGGTGTCCATATGTGCACTGTTGATATGGCATCCAGCTAATCCACGTGAAAAGATAATTCGTGTTCTGTTTCCTGGGTGCACACCAGAATCCAAAATATTTGAAGGATTAGAGAGACTAAAGCATCTAGAGTTCCTCAAACACCCAGTAGTTAGTTTTAAGGCCCTTGAGGCATCAAAATTGGATAAACAACCAAAGCATGCCGGGAGCAAGGAAAGCCTTAAGAGTATTTCCAAAGAATCTCGACCTGGTAGTGCCTCACTCAAAGACAAGGTAAGCAAAGTAGATTTGAAAAAGCTAGACACTAAAACAAAGACTAAACCCACTAATGAAACTGTTCCAAAAGAAGGGAAAGAGAGTGAGGTAAAAGCAAAGCCAAAAGATGATATGAAACAAAGAACTTCTAAGCCTGAAAAGCAAGTGGCTAAGAAAGAACCTGCTAAAGATGAGAAAAAGGAAGTTATGAAGAAAGAGGAAAGGCCAATGACAAGTATGGCAAAGAAAGATGAGAATGTAGAGAAAAAGAAAGAATCCTTGAAAAAAGATCTTGGTGCAAAGCCCAAGAAAGATATTAAACCAGAGTTGAAAAAGGAGATTAAGAAAGAGGTCAAGCCAGAAGACAAAAAAACGATCAAAACTCTGGTCAAGGGTATTAAGAAAGCAGCTGGAAATTTACCAGGTAATGCAGAGTCTAGAAAGCCAATGGGCAAGAATGGCTCACTAAAGAAAGACTCGATGGTCCCTAAAAAGGATTCTTTAACCAAAGGGAAGCCACAGCCAGACAAAAAGGAGCCTGACAGTCGGAAACCCTCAAGTGCAGAGCAGTCAAAGACATCTACACCTGAGGACATTACTGTTCAGTTGGAAATGCTGGGTATTGAGAATGAACATGGGCCATTGCAGGATGTTGAAAGCAACCCTTTGAGCTCAAGAACTGAATGTGCCTCTGTGAACAATGACAAGCAGGTGAATGGCTCTACAACAGGTATTGATGAATGTCCAGGGAGGTTTCGCAGTATGGATGGGGCCTCTGGCTCGACCAGTGCTATTGGACTTCCTTCCCCACTTGCAAAGAGTGAGAAAAGTGTTAACTTTGATATCACGCCAACAGAGCTTGATGGATGCCTCAAAGACGATGTCTGTACAAGCTCGGATGAAAAAAACCTTGCGTTAGTTTCCCCCACAGACTCTGTGAAGAACAGTTCAATGCATTGCCCACAATCTCCTGAAAATTCTTCTCAGGTCTCTGGGGAAGATTGCAAGGTAGGTCTCAGGAACTCTGGTCTTGGTTTTGAAGACAGTCAGCAAGTCTGCAAGAACTCAATCGCTGGTTGTTCAAGAATCAATATAGAAACCAGCTCCATATTGTCACAAGATAAATCAAGCTTTCTCTCCTCAACTTCTCTTAAAGATACTCTACCCGATGGCTCTCCCAGCATCACTTCCTTTCCTACGGAGGTTGGCTCTCCACACTCCACTGAAGTAGATCATTCCTTATTGGTTTCCTTTGAACAAGTGCATGTTTGTCATTCACTGGAAAATATGGGCAGCTTGGCATACACTAATGGACATTTAGCAGACCGTGGCCCCAAAACGGATATGTCCTTACCTTCAAAAACATCTCATAATAGTCACCATGCAAATGACAAATCTGAGAATCACCTATTTGGACCAAAGATTGACATCCTTCCACATGATGTTGATCTATGTCTGGTTTCACCTTGTGAGTTTAAGCATCACAAATGTCCAGAAAACCAACAGGGACTCTCCTCGGAGGTTGATGCCCCAAGTCCTGACCTCTCTCTGGAGCCCGGTAGACTGCCCCACCAGTGCAGTAGCAGCGATCATCAGTCTCTGGAAGCTCAGGAGACGACGTCCTCTGTCAGCGTCTCTCTCATCTCTGTTTCTGATGTGCCACCAGCCACCGAAGAGTGCCCCTCCATTACTGAGGACTTGGACTCTAATGAAGACCCTAGTGACATCTTTCCACCCAACCACCCTCACAAGCATCCTAGCAGTCATTCGGTACACAACAATTCCCAGGGTATCTCAGAAGACCCTCCACCTGCCCCAATGAAGGACTTGCCACCACTGCCACCCCAGCCTGGTGCCTGCATGGCTGACCCAGATGCTGATGATCAGGGAAGATCTTCCCAGAATGTAACATCAAAGACAAAAAACCCAGCACCTGTGTCCACAAAGACTGCATCTGCAAACATCGTAACACCGAGTGGGAAGACAAGGACTGGTGCTCCGGTGTCTGCCAGTGGAACTATTCGGCCAACATCCAGTCTGGACACCAGACCTGCATCCCGCAATGCCGTTAGTGGATCTAGACCAGTGCCTTCAAAGTCCTCATCAAGTAAGTGCTCATTGCTTCTAGAAATATATGTCTTGTACATATGTAGGGTATCGTTTAGGATATTCGCTTAGTCAGTTAGAGGGGCTTATTTTTAGAGATGAAAATTAAAGGAATTCATTTAAAGGCACAATATCTCGGACAGGATTTTAACATGTTAACTATAACCTTTAGATTTTCTAATAGGTTGCATCTCCAAAGCTGTGTTTACACTGTCAGTCCATATTCAGGTATTTGTGAATCTGCTTGAATTCTAATCTAAAATACTGAATGTCCTCATTGTGAATTGCAACTGTTCAGATGCGATTTTTGTGTATTGTGGCGCTGTTATGTTTTATTGAATATCTGCATTGGTTTCTACGTAAATGGCAGTAAAAAACAACAGCAACAGGGTTTGCAATATAGATTTTGTATTACACAGGGATTAAAGTTCTCCGTCGCTACGATGGATTTCCGTTGATAGCAGGGTTCCCGCCTGTTTTAAATTCACTTTTCCTAATTTTAAGACCGTAAATAGGCTTACATTTCTCAAATAGTGTTATCTTGATTTTAGCTTGAATAGGTCTTAAAATATAAGGAAAGACCGAGGTGTATTCATCTCTGCTGAGGGGATGTGATCAAAGTCTGGAGTGGAGCGAAAGCACATTCCTCTCTCCACTCTAAGCATTCTGTAATCATTGCGCTCTGGATCCACTCCGGGTTTTCCATTCCCTCTCACGGAAAAACTGCTCTGTGTTCTCTCCATTTAAACGTTATCAGGGATAACTGTTGGGAAAAGAAACGTATGTTTCGCACTGTTGTTATTCTGCTGGCACACAAAAAACTTATCCCCGCCGGCTGCAGCTTCTCACTGACAACATAGCCTCGCATCATTACAGTCGGCAGAGACAACGAACATAACTTGAATTTGCGGTGTGGGATTTCGGCTATTAATAATATTATACCATTCCCGCAGTTTCCGACAGAATGTATCATATTTGCACGTGCTTTTGAGTCTTGAACTCACTCACCGCGATCTCTATCATTTTCTGTGCGACCACAGATCACGATCAGGAGAGTGACAGCTTTTAATAATTATTGGAGGGATTTGCAAATGTGATATATTGATTTAATACAACAGATCAATAAACAAGTACTGCATGGTTTTGCTCTATATCAACGAAATAGTTCCAAATAAAGTAACAGCTGAGCCGTTGTGCATCTCTAAAAGCAAATTTATATTCAAAATATTAATGTCCACATGAATATATGAATTTAATTGCACTCATGCCGCCTCTGAGCCTCATTAAACGTCTGAAAATTTACCTACAAGCCACTTTTGTGTTCTTCTGTGCCACCTCTGTAGTACAATTTTTTTTTTTATTAATACTAATTTCATGATTGGTAACTTATTTGTCTTATTGTACTTATATTGTTTTAAATATAAATTTTAAAAAGCTTATAAACACATTTTTTAATTTGACAGATGAAAATGATGCCATTGCAAAGGTAAAAAGAAAATACCCCTGTAAGTCACTTTAAGGAGTCAAATGTCCCCTCGTATTAGGAAGGCTAATTTTTTATCAGAATTTTTGATTATTTGATCATATGAGGTTGCTTGAAAAAGATTTGTCAAAATTGTTTCATGTGATGTTTTTTGCCTTTCACACTTGCAAAATATTGGATTGGATTTGGACTGACAGTCTAAACAAGGCTTAAATCCATGCATGCCCTTAAAAGCGCTACTTCTACAACCACCAGTAGTCACAATTTAGGTAAGACATCAACTTCCTTCAAGACAATCAATTTAGTCAATGCAAATCAGTGACCTGAACTCTGAGAATATATTGTCCATTTGTTAGTTCATTGGTGTTCAGTGAACATCTTTAATAAGAATTCTAAAACATCAGACCAGAATCAATCAAACTTAAGAATCAGACCAACCAGCTCCAGTGACTAGTGGCAGTACAGGTTATGAAGCGTTTAAAAAAAATCCCAAAGCTTTCCATTTATATTTGAATGGATAAATGGAAGGGAGAACCGCAAATCTGCTTTGAAGTCCAAATGTGCATAATGTTATTGCTTTCCTTTGCAGGTTCTGTCAGTGCAAATTCAAGTTCAGTGCCCATCTGTTTGGACTTGGCATATTTGCCCTCTGGCTCAGCAGCTTCTACTGTGGATGCAGAGTTTTTCCGGCGCGTCCGCTCATCCTGCTATATAATTAGTGGAGATGAGCCGCACAAGGAAACAGTCATGAGATCTATTCTCAACTCTCTCTTAGAGGGCAAAGCATCCTGGCCAGATGTTAAGGTAAGTTGATGTTTTATTTATTTATATCACCTTTCCCAAGCTCAAGGTGCAAAAATGAAACGTTTCCCAAAAATGAAAGCTCTGTCAACGTTTACTCACACTCAACACGTCAGGTCTCTGGTTGAAATTCACACAAACGACAGATAGTTACTTGACCAGTTCACTGAATAAAAGTTGTTTAATAGTTTTTCCGTTCACGTACAGGTGACTTTGATCCCCACGTTTGATTCACTAACTATGCACAGCTGGTACCAGGAGACCCACGAACGGCAGAGAGATCTAGCCATCACGGTACTTGGGAGCAACAGCACCGTGGCCATGCAGGACGAGACCTTCCCAGCATGCAAAGTGGAGTTTTAAAGACACCTGTAGAATCACACCCCTGCCTGTCACTAGAGCACTTCTGTTCACTTTCAAAATGTTGTCTCTCAGTTTCTCACGTTTTCCCTTGAGCAGCCGGATGAAGCATTTCAGTTCCATTCATCAGTAATGACATATTATCTGTAATGTTAACACTTCTACACACTTGCTGCTTATTAAATGTTAGGATTCTGTGTGAAGGGAGTAGAAAATGTTGTCATTTATTTTCTTTATTTTTACACGTGTCCATGTTATTTTATTCATTGCATCTTGTTGATCATCTAGCATGTTGGTCAAGTTTCGTTTGCACAGTTTAATGAAACTGTGCAAAACAGTTTCCAATGGGCAAAACACGCCCCTTGAAAAACTATGGCAGAATAGAGTCAGACGTGCAGGTTAACTCTTGATATGTTCATAAACGGCAGATTAATTCCAGTGTTTCACTGTGTAGATCCTGCACTCCACAGTGTTGTTGTTTTTTTGGTCTGTCAGTGAGATCTTTAGCAAGTTTTTCTTCTAGAGAGAAAATTAAGGCAATTCAAATATTATGTTTTGCTTACCAGAACTGCACCACCTTTGTTAATACATGAATAGACACTGAGCTATACCGGCTAAATAAACACTTCTCTAGCACAGTAATTTGAACCAAATACATTTCCAGATTAAAACATTCGGTGGAAAGTGTGGTTCTGCAATTAAGCAAGATAAAGTTGTAGTGCATCAAATGACTTTTGTGTGAACACTATGTAGAAAATTATTTTTGTGAAGCATATATGTAGTGAAAGCCAAGAAATATTTTAATTCTGCATTTATCAAGAGTGGAGAATTTAGTCTTTGCATTTTGTGTCCCTCTTGGCTTCTTTTGGTAGAGACGTATTATGTGTCCAAAGCTGAATGCCTTAATGTTCTTGCCTTCGTCGACAAACACTAAAGCAGCATGTCATTCATGACACTTCATTTGAGTTATGAATACATTTTGCTGATCACCTTGCTTTTTTTTGTGTACATTGCCTCAGCAATGGCTGCTATACTTTGTGAGATTTTTTATTTTATTGTGATCAGGTGGAGGTATTTCTATTAAAATATTTTCTTATTTGTTTGGACTTCATAAAGCCTTTAATGGAACAGTTAATGCTTCTCATTTTCAAAATTGTACTTTTATTTAATTATTTTCATGAGCTGATACACTTTTTTTTCTTTCTGAGGTACAAGAACTGTTTCAGATGTTTTTTTCATACGTTTTTCCTACAAGGAAAAACCAGCAAAACAAATTATTAATAAAAATCACAGCAAATGTGTTAAATGTCAATAAAGGGCTTAAATGTTTCAGTACTGAATTCCAAAATGTAAGTATTTTCAAATGTTAAATAAAATAAAATTAAGAATGAAAGTATCGTGTGGGTTTTTGTCTTTCTGCAGTGGCTCTGAGAATTCTCCAGAAAACTGCACATTTTAAGGTCTGTGTTAATATGCATGACAGAAAATCGACTTCCACGCCTGCAACTACGTGAATAAGTTAATTATTTGATTAGAATGGTCTTTTACTCAGATGAAGGCTTAAGTGAAACGATATTCATCAAAGACCCAAAAAATGTTTTTGTGCACGCTAGGTTTAAAGGCCGTGCAGACTGAAAGAAACGTGCTGAAATCTGATTGGTCAATGTGGTTGTGTTGAAATATCTTATTAATCTGCCTAAAACATTAATTCAGCAGTAGAATCACTAAGGATCATCTGAAACAATATGCGAATTTACTATTGTGTTGATGAGTTATGTTGGCTTGTCCAATAATAATGATCTATGAAAAGGCAGCCCCCTACTGGCCAGATATCAAACACACACAACAAACACTTTCGTTTTCTCAGTATTGAAACCTTTCACTTGGTTCCTCGGCTCTCTTTCGTGTTATTGTAAGTATGGTTTAATTTCATTTGCAATGAACGACTGTACCTGAGTTACTGTGTTCCTCGTAAAAATACCACGGTAACAGTTATAAAGACTGAAAGTTTAAGAGAGAGACATTTACTGTGGCGCATTAATTGCTGCTGCATACATTTTTTCCATTATTTCGCAATAACGATGTCTTGTATTGTACTGTATAGCATATAACTTGTATTGGATAACGAGACAATGTGTCGTTAAAACGAGTTATAGGCTATTCTTCTCTTTAAAATTACGTTTTCTCGTAATAACGATATGTCGTCAATGTACTTTCTCATAATAACGAGATAAAATGAAGTTAAACCGAATAATTTTTCTCTTAAAAATGACACATTTTCTCGTAATAACGATGTTATATAGTTAAAACTATACATTTTATTGTAATAATGGCATAAAAACGATATCAGCCTGTGAAAACAAAAAGTTTTAATTTGATTTCCATCGAGCTACCTTATGTCCCTCACAAAATACCTCATTAAGTCTAGTAGTATTATACTGAATAAAATGCTAAGTGGTCATATTTCCACCAGGACGGTTCTGCTGGTCGTTTGTCTACCCTGTCAGATTTTCCTACCTCCCATTAAAACAGTGGGTAGTACAATTCAAAAACGAAAAATGCTACCTATTAAATTATGTTTTATTAATGTGTACACCTACCACAAACCTTATAACAACCCTTACAGTAATGCACATACAGTAAATACATGTTATATCGCGGTTGTAGATAAGAAAGGATACATCTAGTACACCGGAAACTAACAATAAATATTTGTTCTACCTATTAGATTGTGTTTTATTTAACGTCTACACCAACCCCAACCCTATACATTCCCTTACAGTAATTCAGATACATTAAATATGTTGTTCAGCGTGAGAAAAAGGATGCAATATTGATGCGCGCATGCGCAGTAAGCCGAGGTAGGAAAAATCTGACGGGTGGATGAAATGTCAGGACACCGGCTCTAGGCATGGGCAGGGCTAAGCCCACCCAAACGTCTGTCCTTGCCCACCCAATCAGAATGTAGGTAAAGACAGCGTGACTCATTTTTAACAGATTTTGTATTGATTAAAAGCAATCTGAGGCGGGCTCTGTGTTGAGAAGTTCGAGTAGGGCTGTAGAATGCCCCGACCAATCACAAAATAACACCAGTAAAATTGCAGTATTTTGATTGGCTGAAAGCAACGGCGCGGTTTACACTCACGAAGCGGCGGCTTTCAGTGACAGTCACGGAGAAGCAGACGCTGACAGTCTCGCAAGCGATAAAGAGCGTTAAAAAGCCATAGTATTTGCGTGTAAATGCAATGCATAATTTTTGGTGCCTATAAAGAAGCCTAGTGGCTCCAGCAGCAGTGACCATGGGTGGCTGCTGTTGCTTCACAAAACTCCAACTTTCCCCAGCTTCCCGCTTCAGAACACGTCCGACTCCTTCACCTCAGTCCCCCAAAATCTGTATAATATAAATGTTATATAAAAAATAACTATCTATCTATCTATCTATCTATCATCATATCTTACTCTATCTATCTAACTATCTATCCTATCTATCTAATCTATCTATCTATCTATCCAGAGTAGATACCAAAGTGTAAAAATACTGTATGATATAAATATTATAAAAAAATATATATCTATCTACTACACCACAACCCACCACCCCAAAATATATCAAAACGTATTTTTGATTAGTAATATGCATTGATAAGGACCTCATTTGGACAACTTTAAAGATGATTTTCTCAATATTTGTATCATTTTTATTTGTATTGCACCCTCAGATTCCAGATTGCCAAATAGTTGTATCTTAACTAATATTGTCCTATCACAACAAACCATACTGTATATCAACGAAAGCTTATTTATTCAGCTTTCAGATGATGCATACATCTCAATAATAAAAAAGACCCTTATGACTGGTTTTGTTGTCCAAGGTCAGATATAACGCTTACAGTATATAAATATTAAATACTTTTTTATATACTTTATATTTTTGTGTACTCAGTAATCTTGTATTGTCCTGTCTTTGATTGCTTTTGATTCTAGACACATCAGCAAACATCCCCTTCTCTGATCAAGAATGAATGCAGGATTCAGTTATTCCTCAGCTTTTGTCAATCCCGCAGCAAACAAAGTTACATCAATTTTCGGCACACCTGTAGCAGTCAGTACATGTCCAGCCTCCTCTTCAGGCTTCAATGTTGCCAGCAAACCTGAAAACATAACAGCACCTCCAGCTCAGATTACTATTGGAGGTATTATACACATATTCAAACAACTTTGCAAATACTTAATAAACTCTCAATGTCCACTTTATAACTATTAATTTTACACCTTAACGCAAGCTCCATCCTTGCTGGAAAACGAGTGGAGAAATATGGAGTGGAGTGAAGAGTAAGTAGACCCACCATTATGAAACTGGATTTTTATAACATCCACGTATGAAATGCCATTAATACCGACTTAATGTGTTTAGACTGAGAGAGACACTGGTGGAGTCTGTCGGGTCATTTAAACCGGCCAGTGAGACTGCTACTGAAGCCAGAGTTTTGCTGGTCGGTCCAGTCGGTGCTGGAAAGTCCAGCTTCATCAGCTCTGTCCAGTCTGTCTTCTCTGGAAGGGTCATCAACAGAGCCATGGTGGGCTCTTCCTCCTCCACTAGCTTCACTAAAAAGGTAAATGTGACTAGAACAAGGGAAAGCTTTGTGATCAAATAATCCAACATTTTTGGAAGGTTTCACTGACATTCTGTCTTCATTTTTTGAGAGGCTCAAGCTATATTTTGCAGTCTATTTGTGGAAAGTAGTGGTTTTTCTTCTGTTTCTCAGCTTCGCTCGTACAACATCAGAGGTGCAGGAGAGAATGCAAACGAGCCCACAGCTCTGGTCTTGTGTGATATTATGGGTGTAGGTGAAGGAGAAAGCACTGGACTGACTCTTCACGATGCACTGTCTGTCATTAAAGGACACGCACCAGAGGGACACCAGGTACATTTAAGCTGGATAATGTGTGCATCATTTGTGCAGTTAAAAAAAAACAGGCGAGTGTGATTGGCAGAACTTTGCTGTTAAAAACACTCTAACAAAACTTAAAGATTTGCAGGATAGCATTACAACGCTTTGAAACCAAGGACAATAAAAGCATGGGTAAAGTTTTAAAATGATTATTCTAATTCTACAATGAAAATAATTATTCATTGAATTTACTATTTTTATAAGGTACGTTTTATTGTTATACAGTGGGGGAAACATGATTTGTTCCCCTGCTGATTTTGTACGTTTGCCCACTGATAAAGAAATAATCAGTCTATCATTTTAATGGTAGGTTTATTTGAACAGTGACAGACAGAATAACAAAAACTATTTTTTTTTTCCAGAAAAATGCATTTAAAAAGTTATAAATTGATTTGCATTTTAATGAGTGAAATTAGTATTTGACCCCTTCGCAAAACATGACTTAGTACTTGGTGGCAAAACCCTTGTTGGCAATCACAGAGGTCAGACGCTTCTTGTAGTTGGCCACCAGGTTTGCACACATCTCAGGAGGGGTTTTGTCCCACTCCTCTTTGCAGATCCTCTCCAAGCAATTAGAGTTTCCAAGACTGATATTTGCAACTCGAATCTTCAGCTCCCTCCACAGATGTTTTTATGATGATGTATAGGTCTGAAGGCCTGGCTAGGCAACTGGCAGACTGAACCTTATGTGCTGCTTCTGACACGCTGGAATGCTCTCCCATGTGGGGGGGCCGATGAGCCCTGGGTGGCTTATCAGCAGGGAATACCTACCATGTCCATTTTCAATGCCCTGGCTGGCTTCAATGCCCTGGCCCTGACGGTACATGGCCCCGTCAATCGCCCCTTTTATGCGGTGCAGTTGTCCCCTTAGCAGAAAAACACCCCCAGAGCATAACATTTCCACCTCCATGTTTGACGGTGGGGATGGCGTTCTTAGGGTTATTGGCAGCATTCCTCCTCCTCCAATCACGGCGAGTTGAGTTGATGCCAAAGAGCTGGATTTTGGTCTCATCTGACCACAACACTTTCACCCAGTTCTCCTCTGAATCATTGGCAAACTTCAGACGGGCCTGTACATGGGCTTTCTTGAGCAGGGGGACCTTGCGGACGCTGCAGGATTTCAATCCTTCACGGCGTAGTCTGTTACCAATTGTTTTCTTGGTGACTATGGTCCCAGCTGCCTTGAGATCATTAACAAGATCCTCCCGTGTAGTTCTGGACTGATTCATCACCGTTCTCATGATCACTGAAACTCCACGAGGTGAGATCCTGCATGGAGTCCCAGTCCGAGGGAGATTGACAGTTATTTAGTGTTTCTTCCAATTGAGAATAATCGCACCAACTGTTGTCATCTTCTCACCAAGCTGCTTGGCGATGGTCTTGTAGCCATTCCAGCCTTGTGTAGGTCGACAATCTTGTCCCTGACATCCTTTGACAGCTCTTTGGTCTTGGCGGAGAGTTTGGAATCTGATTGATTGATTGCTTCTGTGGACAATTTGTCTTTTATACAAGTAACTCTTTCTTTAAGAGAGTGCTCCTAATCTCAGCTCCTTACCTGTATAAAAGACACCTGGGAGCCAGAAATCTTGCTGAATGATAGGGGAACAAATACGTATTTGACACAATAAAATGTAAATGCATTTATAACTTGAAATGCGTTTTTCTGTTGTTGTTTTGTTTTGTTTTTTACGTTGTTATTCTGTCTCACTGTTCAAATAAACCTACCATTTAAATTATAGACTGACCATTGCTTTGTCAGTGGGCAAATGTACAAAATCAGATCATTTTTTTCCCCCACTGTATTTGTGGTGTAGACTTCCAGGTCATACACTGAAAAAAGTCAATGGGACAGTCACAAGCCTCCCGGTTTTCATCCAAAATATCTTAAATTGTGTTCCGAAGATTAACGAAGCTTTTCATTTTGGGGTGGAGTATCCCTTTAAGTCTGCTATGTACTTTTATATGCACAGATAATCACCATAATTACACAAGTGGCACAAGTGGAAGATCTCATTATGACTATGAGACTTAAATTATAAGAAATATTAACTAAATTAGGGGTTTTCTAACTTTTTGATGCTAGGGACCCCCGCATATGATGATTCCCATGGGAAGGACTCTCTTGCTAAATTATAAAAGCAATACAAATATAAAAAATATTAAATGTAATAATAATAATAAGACTAAGACAATAGAAAAAGTGTTTCTAAATTTAAATAATTGGCTTTTATATGAAGGCTTATGTTTTGTTATTGTTTTAATTGATATTTAGAAAATAAAGGACAAGAAAATGTATATATAAATACATAAATCAAATATTTACAATGAATCTCTTGTTTCTGAGCAGTCTTAGGAAAGCAAAATGAAAGGTTATTAAATTTAATCAATGTGAACATAAATCACTCTCGACCCAATTTGAAAACCTGTGAACTACTAAGTAACATAAAATGTAACATAGCACATATTGCTTATAACTAATAAAAAAGAAAGCAACCATTTAATTCTTGTTTCTATATAAAAACAAGGTCATTCATATTTTTCAAACGTAAATGTTACAATATTTTAGAGAGTAGAAATTGCATTTCTTTTTTTGTTTGGAGGGGGTGTAATGAAGTACACAGTTTCATTGTACCACATCATGTGGTACTTTGCATGTTATAGTTATCAATTAAGTTTTTACTGTAATGTAGAACATTACATTTTGATTTATATTAAAATTACAAGTATTTTTTACCGTGAACTCATAAGTCAATGTTGACAAAGTGTGTAGTTAACAGTACAGTTGTTAGTAAAATATTGCTTTGTCTTAATAGTTTAGTCCTCAGCAGCCGATTGGAGCAGAGACTGTGGGCTTCATAAGGAAACCGAGCTCTACTGATAAAGTGCACTGTGTGGTGTTTGTAATAGACGGCTCAAAAGTCGGTTCATACGCCAAAAGCTTTGGTGCAACATTCCAGCTGTTAAGAGAACACATCAGCAACTTAGGTGAGTTTGAAGAACGAATCATATGTGCAACAATAGCTTCCAAAGAGAGCATTCTGTCAATGAAAATGGGCTGAACGAAACAAAAAAATAATTTTAAAGTGTCCATTGGTGTTAATATCTTTACCGTTTTAGTTTATTAGTAGTCATTGTTTTTGGTGTGAACGGGTCTTTGATGTTTCACTTAATAGTCTTTAGCCATGTGTCATACTATATATTAGGGGTACTGTATACTATGCATACTGTATATATTAGGGGTGTGACGGTACACACCTAGGTACGTACCTCGGTTTTGATGTCACGGTTTGGTTTGGTGTGGTTTCGGAACAGTAGGAGGAAAAAATCGAAACAATGCTTTACCGAACAAATTGCTCTTTCTTTAAATACCTTCAATTGTTATTAATATTTTCTTAGGGATAAAATCTACCTCAGCATCTGCTCTAAACCACAGGGAGCCCTTTTACATTACTGTAAGGTTACAATTAACAACAGAGCCCAAATTGAAATTACTATTTATTTTTAACTAGGTCTATAATAGTCAACGTTCAAATAAAAACAATGTATGCAAACATGTAAATTGCACATAATGCAGTTTTTAAGTTAACTTTAAAATTATATTTGTTGTTGATATATAATCATTTACACGGTGGCTTGTTATAACTTAAAAAAAAAAGACTTTTCTAGACTTCATTTCTCTAACAAATAACGATCAAGACACTGATGACTTGCCTGAGGTAAATGAAATGCTACGTGACATTTTGTTTACAAGCTTTTTAATGAGTGAAACACTCATTGAGCAATTATGCAAGGGTGATATGTTCATTCATGTCTATTTCGCGTTACAACTAGTTGTATAAAGAGGAAGGAATGATCACGCTCACTCACGCTCCACGCTGCCATCAGAACTGAGGCTTCTATACAGAGATCTGTCACGCCACGTCATAGAGCTCTAAACAGCATTGTCTGAATTTCCTGAAAAAAAAATGATTTGTTCGGTACATGCATACTAAACCGAAAGACCCGTACCGAAAATGTTTGGCACGCATTTGTGTAATGTTACACCTCTAGTATATATATTCGGAGTGTCTATTTACACTAAGTGCAAATAGCCCGCCTTGATGGTAGAGGCTATTGACGCTAACTCTGCCCACCAACGTGTGATTGGGATGGTCAAGATGACGAAAGATTGTTGTCTATTGTTAGCTCCAATGGTGCAGATGGTAGGAGCACGAGTATGTACACATTTTGACGCGATCTACCCGGGTTCGATTCCTTTTTTTTCCCTTTTCAAATGTCATATCGCATCAGAAAGGCATTTATTTTCAATAAAATTAAGGAAATAATCAAAAAGTTGAAAATAAAGGATCGGGTAGGATTAGGGTAGGTGTGGCGAGGGCTTTGTCCCAATAAGGTGGCATCAATTTAATAATTTGAATTAAAATTAAAATTTACCCTCAATAACTTATTATTGCATACTTTTTTCTAATGCACTACCATACTGAGGTGTAGATAATAGCCAGTATTTGCAATAAGAATAGCAGAAAATCCTGCTATTTTAACATAATGTAAAAATAATCTATAGCTATTTGCTCTTTGTGTAAATAGCATATCACAAAAAATGCAGCTATATGCACTTACTGTAAATATAATCCATTGCTATATGCACTTAATGTAAATATAATCTATTGATATATGTACTTAGTGTAAATATAATCCATTGCTATATGCACTTAGTGTAAATATTATCCATTGCTATTTGAACTTAGTGTAAATAGCATCCATATTTATTTGCACTTAGTGTAAATAGCATCTATCGCTAAAATATATACTATATTTACACTTAGTGCAAATAGCTGGTGCTATATATATTATTATTAAGAAACTATGGCCTGGTATCACAGACAGAGTTGAGGTTAAGCCAGGATTACGCAATAGTTGAATTAGGACATTTAAGTAGTTTTTAATAAACGTGCCTTAGAAAAAACATCCGTGGTGTGCATCTTGAGACAAAACAAAGGCACTGACATTTTTTAAGATCTGTTAGTGCCAGTTTCTTTCAATTGAAACAGCTCAGACTTTAGTCTGGCACTAGGTTTAAGCCTTGTCTGTGAAACCGGGGGTAGAACTGTGAAAAATCTATCATTGTCTGAATTGCAGGTGTACACCAGGTGGCGGTACTGACCCATGTGGACCAGGTTTGTAGCGCTACCAGAAGTGACATTACCAAGGTTTACAAGAGCCAGGCCATTAAGCAGGCGGTATGTCATGCTTGGTTATTATGTTTACATCTGAATGCTTCACTTTGCCATGTTCTATTGTCATAAGTGTCACATGATTAATTCTGTCTTTACTGATCTCTCTAGATGGTGAAGGCTGGAGAGCTGCTGGGAATGGCCACATCCTACATCGTCCCAGTGAAGAACTACTGCTCAGAGCTGGATCTGGATGAAAACACTGATATTCTGCTGCTCAAAGCTGTTGATCATATCTTACAATATGTGAATCTGTACTTTCAAGACAACAGTGATTAAAGCAGTGGTTCTAAACCATGGCCCTCCAAATCCAACGCTATCTCAGGGCAATTCGTACATATTTTACGAGGTGGCTAATTCGTACGAATTCGTACGACCTCACTCGATTTGTATAAACCTCCAGTGACGGGTAGGTTTAGGGGCGGGGTTAGGTGATCATTCGTTGAAATTCATATGAATTGGCAACTCTTACAATACGTACGATTTAGCAAAAAGCGCATTATTTTGTACGAGTGAGGTCGTAAGAATTTGCCACCTCGTAAAATATGTACGAATTGCCGTGAGATCGGGCTGCCAGATCCTCTTTCCTGCAGAGTTTTGCTCCAGTCTTGATCAAACTAGCCTGCTTGTAATTTTTATAGTGATGCAGAAGATCTTGATTATCTTGTGCAGGTGTGTTTGATAACGGTTGGAACTAAACTCTGCAGGAAAAAGTGGCCCTCGAGTGCCTCCTGATTAAAGCATTACAATAACTGCAAATACAGAAGTGGCCAAAATGAGTTAATCTCAGTTTTGTCTGGTTGAAATGATGATGCCAAAGCTTGTAATTCTTTGCTAAGATATTGTGGTGGTTTGAATTTTTATAAAACAGCTTTTAGTTTCATAACAGTTTTGTGCTGTTGAACTCTCACAAATGATCAGTGAGGTTTGAGTAAAGTTTTGCTTTTACTGAAGTATGCTATTTCTTTTCTCAAACCTAAAAAATAAAGCTGGGTAAATTACTTACAAATTTTAATCCGTCACATATTCCAAATAATCCATTACATTACACATTTTAGGTAGCATAATCAGATTACTTTTGATTTATTACAATTTTTCACATTGATCTATAGGGCAATATTGTACCATATTGACATAAAAAATACAAAGAATACAAAGATATATTCCATTCGTTGTTATTAACAACATGAAGTGCATTAAACATTATATTACATTACAGTTTCCCAAACTGGGTTTGTGAAGGAACTGCAGGGGGTTTATTTTAAAATGTCAGGGGTACTTCAAATAAAAATATATTAGGTGAAAGAGGATCAGATGACAAATAATTTGTGAATTTGTGCATTTTGATGTGTTTGAAAGTAATAGGCTTACATGGTAAAATAACCGATAATTCAAATAAAAATGATTGTGTTAATCAGTAGTTGTTGCCATGTTGAAACGCTTCTTGAACCTGAAATGATTTTAGTAAATCCAGTGGTCAAATGCTGTGTAGCTGCCTGACTAATGCCTGTGTCAGTGACCACAAAACTGCAGACTTTCTGAATGTAAGCAGCAGGCTATTTCAGAGAGGAACATTTAAAAGATGAAAAAGAGGAATTAAGGAGAATCAATGAATTCTGAATAAGTTATTGCTGTTGTGTGAATATTATGTAATCATGTAATCCATAAAACTTAACTTTGATTCTTTTAAAATGTAATTTAATCTAAAGAAATCTAGATTAGCCTATATCTATAGTTACCCAGCTTTGCGTACAGGTTGTAATAATGTAATACATTATATTTATAATGGTCATGACTCTAATATTTCTGTCTAGCTGATCTTTGTAGTGTTTTGATGTCATTTATATTTTACACTTAAGGCTGATGATACACGAGGCAACTTTTTGAGCAATGTTGCCAGGCAACTTGGGTAAATTTTGCCATCAGCGGGCAGTTGAGACACAGGGCCCTTGACTGATCTAAAATATCCAGATACTACATTTGTTACTGTGATGTCTTTATATAAATTCCCCACTAGATGGCACTCTAGTTCCTGGCATAAGAGAGAACGCGATAGAGGAAGTGAGAATAGAGTTGCTACGAATACTGTGCATGTGAGTTTGCTCAACCTTGCATAAACCTTGCTAGTTTATGACTTATTAAAAGTTCCTAAGAAGAATCCGTTGCTGTGATTATTGCCTACATGACTTGACGACATAACAAATTGGCGACGAGGACGTTTTTTTTGCAAAGATTATTGAAGATGGCATCAGTCAGTGCTCCATTTCCAACTCCATTTTTGCCTTGTCCCGGGGAGCCTGCTATACCACTAGTTACATGGGTGAAGATGTTCCAGAACTACATGCTAGTCATTAATGCGAATGGAGATTACTGGCCAGAAGCCAGAAAACGGGCCTTGCTTTTCATTGCCTTGGATCGGAAGGCCAGAGACTGTTTTACACATTGCCGAACTCCGGTGACACACTAGCAGACGCTATTAAAGCTCTGGAAGAACACTTCATTCCAAAAAGAAATGTTGTTGTGGAAAGAAAGACATGCTTTCAGGAAACGAGTACAAGGGATGGGTGAAACAGTACTTCAATACATTGCTGCACTAAGAGACTTGGCTACAACTTGTGAATTTGCAAATACATTAGATGATATGCTGCATGACCAACTAGTTGAAAACCTTGCTAACCCTCGCATTCGGGAAAGACTATTAGTTGAAGCGAAATTGACATTGGAAACTGCAATTACTATCGCCACACAGCTGGAAGCCGCTAATGCACAGGCACATGCAATGACTTCAAGCACCTACGCTCCAGTACAAGCTGTGCAATCTACTCCTGCATCAGGACGACAGCATCCTAAAGCCAAAGTCAAAGTAAGTACCTCATTGAAAACTCCTACTTCTGCTCCGTCAGCTCGAACATGTTTCCGTTGTGGCTCTGATGGACATCTAACGAATGCACAAAACTGCCTGGCAGCATCTGCTAAATGTAGAAATTACAATAAGACTGGACATTTTGCACGACTCTGCCGTTCTGCCCTACTCGTTCAGTACATTTAGTTGACTTACCTGAGGTCTGTGTTCTCCACCTGCCTGGACCAGCTGACCGCTTGATGTGTGACGTAAATATAGATGCTACATCTACTGCGACACCTGTGTCTCTACAGCTTACAGTGGACTCTGGTTCGTCAGTGTCGATACTGCCAAAACGATGGTATGAACAGCATTTCCGTACTGTGCCATTACAAGATCCTGTTGTCCGTCTAGTTACTTATTCACAAGAGCCAATTCCAGTACTTGGATGTTTACCTGCAACAGTGTCTAAATACGGCCATACTTGCTCTACACGCTTCTTCATCGTTGACCAGGGTACAGCTTTGCTAGGCATAGATTTAATTAAAGGACTCCAGCTCAGATTCGATGGGCACACTGTGCTGCCGCCGCCGCACTTTGCTTCAGTTTGCACTCTCTCCACTCCTCCGTCATAGTATGCTGCATTGGGCTGCGTAAACTATTTTACACACAAAGTGAAACTTTCTGATTCTGTACCTCCAGTTAAATACAAATTGCGTCACTTACCTTTCGCTATCAGAGATGCTGTCTCAACAGAGTTAGATCGACTCCTGAAGGTGGGTGTGATCGAGAGGATTGAGTCTTCTCCATGGATTTCGCCGATTGTTGTGGTCCAAAAGAAAACAGGTGGCATCTGAATCTGCGAGGGCCCAACAAAGCAGTTATAGTAGATAGCTACCCATTGCCACACATGGAGGAGATGATGACATTATTGCAAGGTGCGACTGTGTTCTCGACTATAGACTTGGAAAGTGCATACCACCATGTACCTCTTCACGAAGATAGCAGGGACCTCACTGCATTCATTACACACGAGGGTCTCTTCAGGTTCTGCCGGGTACCATATGGTTTGGCATCTGCTCCGTCTCCATTTCAAAAGATGATGGTTATCATTCTCAAAGGACTTCAGAATGTTGCAAACTATCTAGATGACATCATTGTGTGGGGACGCTCACAGCAAGAGCATGATCAAGCTCTACAGAATGTACTGCAATGTCTTAAAGAGGCTGGATTAATGCTGAACAAGTCTAAATGCCAATTCAGCAAGCAGAGCTTGAAGTTTATAGGACACCTGGTAACGGCACAGGGTATTCAACCAGATCAGGAACACCTCTCTGCAATAATCAATGCTCCTGCTCCATCAGATGCTGTGCAGCTCCGTTCTCTGCTGGGACTTCTCTCATGGTACAATAAATTAATTCCCAAATTTTGCTTCAGATTTACGCTACGGACAGATCATCAAGCCTTGACTACGCTGCTGACTACAAAAGGGACTGATAGAGCTGGTGCATGCTTAGTTTGTTTTAACTATTCAGTTGAGTACCGCGCTGGATCTGAGAACCACACGGCAGATAGATTTTCTCGCCTGCCCCTTCCTCTCGCTTCGGATGCAGAGTTGGATACAGAGCCAGAGTTTGTCGCTCTAGTGTCCACTGGTCCAATCGCCATTCCCCAGGGTGAATTTGTTGCTGCCTCTGCTCGCTGCCCTGAACTCTCTGCACTGCGCTCACAAATAGCATGTGGATGGCCTCCGTCTCCTGCTGCTTTGGATCTTGTTCCACGTCTGTACTACAAACTAAGACATGGGTTCCATGTGCAGGCTGATTTCATATTCAGAGGTTCGAGATTAGTAGTACCTGGAGAACTGCGTGAGTCGCTGGTTCGTATTGCACATGAAAGCCATCAGGGAATTGTAAGAACGAAACAACGTCTGCGTGAGATCTTTTGGTGGCCAAAAATGGATAAGCTTGTGGAAGAAAAAGTCACAAAATGTCAGTTATGCTCTTCACTGGATAAAACTGCAAAAGCCTCTGTGGTGCCACTCCAACCTGTTCCCTTACCCTCTGCGCCTTGGGAAAAACTGGCAATCGACATTGTGGGATCTTTTGAGACTGCAGCCTGGGACTGTCGATACGCTCTGACACTCACTGACTATTATAGTAAATGGCCTGAGGTAGTCTTTACTGCGTCTGTGGAAACAAAACAGGTGACTGCATTTCTTAACTCTGTCTCCAGTAGACATGGCAATCCGACCTCTATAGAAAGTGACAACGGTCCTCAGTTCACTTCGCCTGAGTTTGCTGCGTTTCTGAAAGTGAGGGACATTAAGCACATTCGTACATCGGAGTATCACCCTGCTTCAAATGGAGCTATCGAACGATTTCATAGAGTGCTTAATAAAGTACTATTCAATCTGCAATACTATGTTCTGCACCATGGAAAGCAACAGTGACTTCTTACAGATATATCGTGCTACACCTCATGCAGTAACAGGTGTTTCCCCTTTCGAATTACTCCATGGGAGGAAAATGCGTACTCACCTCGCTGTCCTGAATCAGCTCATGAACCTGCATAATTGAAGCAACATGTTTCAGCACAACAGAATGCAATGAAAGCTCACTTTGATCACAAGCACAAAGTACGACATTATGCTTTTCAAAAAAGGGATAAAGTGTAAAGGTCGACAATCTTGTCCCTGACATCCTTGGACAGCTCTTTGGTCTTGGCGGAGAGTTTGGAATCTGATTGATTGATTGCTTCTGTGGACAATTTGCTTTTATACAGGTAACTCTTTCTTTAAGAGAGTGCTCCTAATCTCAGCTCCTTACCTGTATAAAAGACACCTGGGAGCCAGAAATCTTGCTGAATCATAGGGGAACAAATACGTATTTGACACAATAAAATGTAAATGCATTTATAACTTGAAATGCTTTTTTCTGTTGTTGTTTTGTTTTAGTTTTTTTGTTGTTATTCTGTCTCACTGTTCAAATAAACCTACCATTTAAATTATAGACTGACCATTGCTTTGTCAGTGGGCAAATGTACAAAATCAGATCATTTTTTCCCCCACTGTATTTGTGGTGTAGACTTCCAGGTCATACACTGAAAAAAGTCAATGGGACAGTCACAAGCCTCCCGGTTTTCATCCAAAATATCTTAAATTGTGTTCCGAAGATTAACGAAGCTTTTCATTTTGGGGTGGAGTATCCCTTTAAGTCTGCTATGTACTTTTATATGCACAGATAATCACCATAATTACACAAGTGGCACAAGTGGAAGATCTCATTATGACTATGATACTTAAATTATAAGAAATATTAACTAAATTAGGGGTCTTCTAACTTTTTGATGCTAGGGACCCCCGCATATGATGATTCCCATGGGAAGGAATCTCTTGCTAAATTATAAAAGCAATACAAATATTAAAAAATATTAAATGTAATAATAATAATAAGACTAAGACAATAGAAAAAGTGTTTCTACATTTAAATAATTGGCTTTTATATGAAGGCTTATGTTTTGTTATTGTTTTAATTGATATTTAGAAAATAAAGGACAAGAAAATGTATATATAAATACATAAATCAAATATTTACAATGAATCTCTTGTTTCTGAGCAGTCTTAGGAAAGCAAAATGAAAGGTTATTACATTTAATCAATGTGAACATAAATCACTCTCGACCCAATTTGAAAACCTGTGAACTACTAAGTAACATAAAATGTAACATAGCACATATTGCTTATAACTAATAAAAAAGAAAGCAACCATTTAATTCTTGTTTCTATATAAAAACAAGGTCATTCATATTTTTCAAACGTAAATGTTACAATATTTTAGAGAGTAGAAATTGCATTTCTTTTTTTGTTTGGAGGGGGTGTAATGAAGTACACAGTTTCATTGTACCACATCATGTGGTACTTTGCATGTTATAGTTATCAATTAAGTTTTTACTGTAATGTAGAACATTACATTTTGATTTATATTAAAATTACAAGTATTGTTTACCGTGAACTCATAAGTCAACGTTGACAAAGTGTGTAGTTAACAGTACAGCTGTTAGTAAAATATTGCTTTGTCTTTATAGTTTAGTCCTCAGCAGCCGATTGGAGCAGAGACTGTGGGCTTCATAAGGAAACCGAGCTCTACTGATAAAGTGCACTGTGTGGTGTTTGTAATAGACGGCTCAAAAGTCGGTTCATACGCCAAAAGCTTTGGTGCAACATTCCAGCTGTTAAGAGAACACATCAGCAACTTAGGTGAGTTTGAAGAACGAATCATATGTGCAACAATAGCTTCCAAAGAGAGCATTCTGACAATGAAAATGGGCTGAACGAAACAAAAAAGAATTTTAAAGTGTCCATTGGTGTTAATATCTTTACCATTTTAGTTTATTAGTAGTCATTGTTTTTGGTGTGAACGGGTCTTTGATGTTTCACTTAATAGTCTTTAGCCATGTGTCATACTATATATTAGGGGTACTGTATACTATGCATACTGTATTATTAGGGGTGTGACGGTACACACCTAGGTACGTACCTCGGTTTTGATGTTCACGGTTTGGTTGGTGTGTGGTTTCGGAACAGTAGGAGGAAAAAATCGAAACAATGCTTTACCCGAACAAATTGCTCTTTCTTTAAATACCTTCAATTGTTATTAATATTTTCTTAGGGATACAAATCTACCTCAGCATCTGCTCTAAACCACAGGGAGCCCTTTTACATTACTGTAAGGTTACAATTAACAACAGAGCCCAAATTGAAATTACTATTTATTTTTAACTAGGTCTATAATAGTCAACGTTCAAATAAAAACTATGTATGCAAACATGTAAATTGCACATAATGCAGTTTTTAAGTTAACTTTAAAATTATATTTGTTGTTGAAATATAATAATTTACACGGTGGCTTGTTATAACTTAAAAAAAAAGACTTTTCTAGACTTCATTTCTCTAACAAATAACGATCAAGACACTGATGACTTGCCTGAGGTAAATGAAATGCTACGTGACATTTTGTTTACAAGCTGTTTTAATGAGTGAAACACTCATTGAGCAATTATGCAAGGGTGATATGTTCATTCATGTTTATTTCGCGTTACAACTAGTTGTATAAAGAGGAAGGAATGATCACGCTCACTCACGCTCCACGCTGCCGTCAGAACTGAGGCTTCTATACAGAGATCTGTCACGCCACGTCATAGAGCTCTAAACAGCATTGTCTGAATTTCCTGAAAAAAATAAATGATTTGTTCGGTACATGCATACTAAACCGAAAGACCCGTACCGAAAATGTTTGGCACGCATTTGTGTAACGTTACACCTCTAGTATATATATTCGGAGTGTCTATTTTACACTAAGTGCAAATAGCCCGCCTTGATGGTAGAGGCTATTGACGCTAAACTCTTGCCCACCAACGTGTGATTGGGATGGTCAAGATGACGAAAGATTGTTGTCTATTGTTAGCTCCAATGGTGCAGATGGTAGGAGCACGAGTATGTACACATTTTTGACGCGATCTACCCGGGTTCGATTCCTTATTTTTCCCTTTTCAAAA